>JAVRXN010000004.1:72628158-72746319 GCA_033556935.1 Timema podura | reverse complement strand
TTGAGCTAAACTGCCGAGGACGGGGAGATCGTTATTTGAATCTCGCAGGGGTAAAATGGGGGTGGTTTTTCCTAAATGGTTTTCCACTCTTCCTCCACGCAAATGTGCATTCACTTCCTCAATATTCAACCTCCCAAATTCCTAGTCCATTATCGTATTAGTACTTAAGCGTATAGCCTGAATGGTTTTAAATGTGGTGCTAAGTATTATTAAAAAACTTAGAGAAAAGAGGAATATCTCTATACACCAAGGAGTATAACAATCAATCTCCTTTTTCAAAGTTTTGAATAAAATATATATTTTTATAAAAACCAACATTTGCTGAGTTATATTTATTTGCTTATATCTCAGAAACTGTTGGTTTTTATAAAAAAATAAAGGCCTATTTTAATTAAAAGATTTTTATATCTAATAGTACTTCAGTTTTACAATAATAAGTTAAATCATATCTCAAATAGTTGCAAAGATAGGCTATAATTCAAATTTAAAATAACCCTCATAAAAAGTCCACTCAAATACATTTTCACGGGATGACTAGCTTTGCCATTTTATTTGTAATTTATTTAAAATATTTGTGTTGTTTAACGTGCTCTTTCTGAACCGTGTATATCAGCACACGACTTATAAACAAACTTAAATCGAAAAGAGACACAACATCCAGGCCCCCAGTTGTTAATTCATACCTGTGAAAGAGGAAAACTACATTTCACCAATGATAAATTTTTCGGCCATGCCAGGACACGAACCCTAAATCTCCAGCTCAGTATACAGACACTCTACGAATGAGATAAGTTTTGTTTTTTTATGTGTGGCATCTTTGACTGGAAAGAATACGATCAGACGGGGGAATTCATCCACGCGGTTTGATCCGTAAAGAAATTGGTAGTTGTTCAGATGTCACGGAATCCGTGTGGAATATAAAAGAAAAGTTAAATAAAACATCGTTAATATTTACAAAACCAAAACCTCTTCAACCTTACTCAATTTCACTATAAAATAGTAATTTAGTAAATATATACTCATGTGTGAGATTCCTACAGAAAATACATATTTTTATCATGGAATACCTTGATTAGATGTCACAGTATCTTGGGTGATGATATCCCTTAGTATTTTTTATTATTTTAGCCTCGTATCGTGAGGCTCCCATAATGTCGTGGATAGCGTTATATTACAGTATCACGTGTAATATTGGGCGGTTATATTTCTTATAAATCTTGCTTCATTAATCAAACACTTTCTTTTTTACAACAAGTAATTATTAGTATTTGTTGCCAGGAAACATGATGGATTTCAATATATTATAAAAGTGGTTTCCTAGATAAGATTATTTTTGTATGTATTTTATAAAGTTAAAAAATTTTTTTCATACATATAGTAAATAATTTAAATGAAACTATGTATTGGTAGCAGAATATCTTCATGTTAAATACATCGCTATTTAAAACTTCATGTTTGTGTCCCGTCACCAGCCAATCGAACAGTCTCCAAGACTTTTACAACAGGCTCCCTTCTTCATTTAAAAAAATCATCAAAATTGTAAATATAAAAATTAGTCCTTTTAACGCATAATCTAAATAAGTTTTTCTACTTGCTAAATCTTTTTTTTTAATTCCTGGATGATTTAAAGCCAGAAAGAATACGATATGACATAGATCGAATGAGAGGTTCTTCAAGGTCCAAGTTTTATTTGTATGTATTGGTTGATATAAGTCATTTAGAACAAAATTAATTATTGTGGAACAACAGCTATTCAGTGATCTAGAAAAACTAAAGTTCTAATTACCTAAAAGTAATATGTGTATTTGCTACTAGACATGACCAGTTTTGGAGTTCAGCACGTTTCACCCCAAGGTCACAGAGGGGAGACGCGGTCATTATTTTCTCTCCTCAGAGTCACAAATATTTCAGAAACTGTGATATCTGTATGATTATTAAATTATTCTCACATAGCTAAAGTGATAACATTGTAATGTTACTATTTGACCTCAAGATTAGGATGAATTTCCTAAATGGTTTTCCACTCTCCCTCCACGCAAATGCGGGTTCACTTCCTCTAAATTCAACCCTCCCAATTCCTAATCCATTAGAGTAATTAGTACTTAAGCGTATAACCCGAACGGGTAGTAAGACGCGGTGTTAAATATTAGGATGAATCTTTTCGTAATATATGCTTTAAATACAAAAAAAAGAGAGTTTTCTATTCTGTCTGTCTAGTCTGTATATTGGCCAGAGCCGAAACCATTTTATCGAGGATTGAAACTTTGTATCTAGGGTAGTTAAGAGGTTATCCATGGGGAAATTTGGAACTATCCAACCTTAAAGTTAAGGGTAGTTTACAAGAGATTTTTTTTTGAAATCAGCTATAAAATGTTGATTAAAATTTGTATCAGGACACTTTTTCTAATATTACAAAAAAGAAGCAACTAGTTTTACCGATAAAATTACGTGAAGATTTTTTAAATAGATGGATATCAATAATGTTGATATTTTCAACCCAACTCTGTGTAACACGAAATTATTTCTCATGAAAAGTTGTAAGGACTATTAAAAATAAAACACTTTTAAATGAAATATATTTTTATAAACCAATAAGTTCCAAAGGGATAGGAAAATATTTATTACGAAACATAGTTCTGGGAAATGAGGAGATGATTGTATGCTGCTTGTTAAAATGTGAGTTTTTTTACTATTATGATTATGCAACAATATATATATTTTCGTTTCAATGAGATTACGAGATTTAGTAAATATTTATATTTATAGGTAAAATAGCGATAAAGTCTGTCCGGGCATCGTGCATTATTTTCCCATCAAATTGAGAGAAAATATTTGTTTTAGCCTAAAACTTCATTATTTGCTCCTCTTAACTTATAAATTATGACCTGTTCAGTAAAATTGCTATTGTATTATTTTCGTGAATGTTAGAGATATTATTCCTTTTTACATTAACTTATTTTGGTTTTCATCAATTATTTATAAAATTAAACACTTTGTTCCTTGATAATCCAAAAAGAATTTTACTAGCTGCTACTGAGGAAAACAGCTTAAGCAATTTAATTTTTATGAATTTAAAAAAATGAATTTTGGAAAATATAAATTCATATTGCAATTAATTTGATTATTGTGCTTTTTATTTTGAATGCAGACTCTATTTCAACCTTTTTTAATATATTGTAGTGTTAATACTGTTATCGTTAAAAACGTAAGGGATTATATATTTCATTTTATTGTTCCAGTTAAAAAATTTTTTGAAGTGACTAAACAATCACCTTGATCATCTTGAAGATTCCTAAATGTCATGCACCAATATATTATGCTTTTAAAATTTAATGCTAAATACTTACTCCTATGATATAATATAGTTTTAGTTGGTACATCCAACTATCATAGTTTCTCACTAAACATGTGCTATTTTATAGTAAAAAATGGACTCCCTCTTGAAGATTACGATACCCTGTTCAATTGACTACCTGTTACACAATCAACCAAACTAAACAAAAGTTAGCACGTGACAACATCACTCATTGTACGTCATACGAGATAGAAGAAACGTTAGAACATTTCTCTACAGGTACTTCCGGTCACCATTCAATCAATTAAGTGGTTCACTACCTCGGAATATTGAAACACACTAGTAACATGAAGAAGATAGCATACCAATTAATTTGATATAGCTATGTTCGTAATAATAGCTAGTTCATACTCACAAAAATACTACTTATAAACAATAGCTCTAAATTTTACTTGTTTAGTTTGAAAGGCAGCAATTTTTATTAAATAAAAGTACAAAAACTGTGATAAATAGCTCTATTACATTCATTAAAGTTAAGACTACTACCTTTTAGTGTGAACGGGATGAACAATAGATAGTGTTGAGTAAGATAAGAACTAGATAATAATCCATGATCTGGAAAACACAACAGAAATAGTTCAGTCACCAAATTCATTTTTTCTCAAAACATAACACTCATTTCAGAATAATAAGTTATCAATTTTTTAGAATCCTCGATATTCAACCTTTCCCGAAAGTATGATGAATTTAAATTCATTTCACCATTAATTAAATTAATCAAATAGGCCTGTTTTAAAGTTCTAATATTTAGTGTGTTTTATTATTGAACTTAATATTATTAGTGTTTTTATTATTATTATTATATTTTATTATATTATTATTATTATTATATTGTGTCTTACTACCCGTTCGGTATTTGTACGCACTTATGCTAATTTGTAATGGTAGGGTAATTATGAGATGAAATGGAGGAATTACAGTTTAACGTAGAATCCGAACCATGGTGGAGGCCTGGCATTCCAAACATTCACAAGTTGTGATTAATACACATCTTGTCAGAGGTGAAGGAAGGGTTTGGAAATCATTTAAATTATAAAGTTGTGAAAAATTTCAATAATAAATTCAAATAATCACGCAAATAAAGAGATTTTTGCTACAGAGATCGACACAATTTGATTTAATTCTTAGTGTCTGGTTGTAAAATCCTTTCTGAAGACCTAGAAAGTTAGATAGGAAGTTGGTCCATTGTACTCTTAGTGTATGGTGGTAAAATCCTTTCTGAAGACTAGAAAAGTCAGACAGGAAGCTGGCCATTGGACCCTTAGTGTTTGGTGGTAAAATCCTTTCTAAAGACGTAGAAAAGTCAGACAGGAAGCTGGCCCATTGGACCCTTAGTGTCTGGTGGTAAAATCCTTTCTGAAGACACTAATAATAGTAATAATAAAAAAACTAAAACTAACTTATCATAAATATTTTCTTCACTCGGCAGCTGAAGGGTCTCATAACGTTTTATATAGTCCTTTCTTACAGCCGAAAGCAACTGAAGACGGACCAAGATGACGGACCGGATGCCCGACTCCAGCCAGCATCTCATTGTTCCCAAGTGGGCCGGACCATCCAATTGAGGGGCTATGTCCCAAGTCTCAACCGATGTTACTTCTGAATGCTCCTCAGCTGGTAGCTTAGCGCCCCCTGGTTCATTAGCAGTTTGCATTACTGAAATCCAGAAAAAACTATCCTCAGCTGAGCTCCGGATAGCCAGGAGTTTCAACACGCTCTACCTCCGCCAGCTGGCTCAAACTTAACTTATTCCTAATCTAGTTTCTTGTGCCATTTAGTAAAAGTCCTCTAGTTCAGATGTTAAGTCACTATCCCCAGTAGCGTCACTCTCGTCTTCTGTCTCTTCTTACTGTCCAGCCTTTGTTTGTCCCATTTGTCTCACCTTTTTCCTAGGCTTCAACTAAGTTATGTACTTGTCTCTTTCCCTCGTTTCTAAACCTTGTCTGCGATCTATTCCAGCAGGCTCTAACTTTCCACATCTCTCAGTATGGGGTATATATACGTGACCATATTTCTGACAGTGAAAATCGGGACAACTTGGCAAAATTTTTCAAAAGTAGTATAAGTGCATAAGCATAAGGGATAAGCATAGTTAAGAACAAACATATTCCAAGATTTTTTATTTTTAGTAATTTAAAAAACATAAATTACAATAATATGTCACAGCTATATAGAAATATGGGCTACGTAAAAATGATAGTCAAAACTACTGAAATCATCTCAATCTCTAAGACTAAGTGGCTCACAGTAACAAGTAATTTTAAAGTTTAAATAATAAGAGTTTTGAGAAAATTATATTTTGTAAAAATATAATAGGCTATTAAAATTAAGATGTTTTTCTGTTAATTTTCCTAATTCTACTCGTTTTCAGTTGACTCAATGATTTAATTTTAAGTTGGATGTCTATTTGTGACTTATAAAAGCTGCCATTTTTAAATTCCGTATATAAAATCTATGTGCATTGGATAACATTTGTTTAATCTAGAGGGGTAGCAACCGGCCGCCCCACTACCACCGCCGCTGCCGCCACCGCCACCGGTGCAAAGGCAAAAGCACACAGAGTTTATTCATATACTCTCAATAAAAGTAAAATATTATAAATATAACGATTTCGATATTTTTACTTTACAGTAGAAACTTTTTTCATCAGTCAGACAATTCGTGACATTTTGGTCGCTATTCGGGACGCCGGGACACAGCCCTTAAAATCGGGATGGTCCCGATTTTTTCGGGACGTATGGTCACCGTAGGTATATAGCTCCCGGTTGAAGCGGTATCTGCAACTCTTCTCTACAATCAGCAGTATTCGTACACTCAAATACCACATGTTCAGGAGTATCCTATTTTCCACAGTCGCATTGTCCTGAGTCAGTCAGTCACCTAAGAAAGAAGGCCACCCTGTACGGTTCATTACCAGTTGTATAATGCACCAACCCCGGGTAGGATGCAGGAATTAAAGTCCTAACCTCTCTTCTACATTTGGAAAGAGCTGGTAGGTTATACTACCAGTCATGCTTCCATCCCAATTTTTTTGCCATTCATTCAACAAGAATCTTCTAACTTGATGGCCATTCACCCCTCACTCCCCCATTAGCATAGCCACTCTGTCAAGTTTCCCTTTCCTTAACCAGTACATGGCCACCCTCCTCCTTATTTCCAAGTAAAGTGGCCAGATACCCAGGGCTATGCTCAGAGTATCTGTCGCAACAGTCCTATACACACCAGAGAGCCTCAGAAGAATGCTCCTCTAAAAACCCCTAATTTTCCTCTTCATTCTTACCTTACTCAACTGCTGCGCCCATGCCTGGCCCCGTAACCCACTATAGAGACCAGAAGTGCCTGATGGTATGTACGGATTAAGAACATAGACAGTCGAGTCTCTCTTAATCACTCCCCTAAACAGCAAGTATGTGATCTTTGCGGGCACCAAACTTAATTTTACTTTCTTACACCAAGAGTCCAATCCAGCTAGTACTGAACTGGTCTTGGCTTCAAGTTACAATCGCGAGCTAGCCTCCACAATAATTAGCAAGTAGTCCTCAAAGGCAACCACTCCCACCGTTCCTGGAAGTGCCTCAATCTCCAGTAACGCCGGCTTGAGCCCTACATCCCAAAAGATAGGTCCACAGACCGATCCCCGAGGACTACCTTTGGTTAATTTCTTACTTATAAATATTCCCTACCACCTCAGGTTAGCATATCTGTCTCTACAGTAGTCCATAGAAACACTGTAGAGATCACCGGACAATTTATTTCCCTAAGCTTCTTAAACAGCGCTGGCCACCACAAATTATCGAAAGCTACCGAGATGTCTACGAATATCCTTATTACATACTTCTCACTAGCCCCATCAACAAGGTATATGACCCCACGGATAGCTCCATGGATCTGCTCCTCCTAAAGCCGTACTGCTGTTGGTCCATGCAAACAGACTGACGATGTTTTAGTAACAGTTTGCACAATATTTTCTCCTGCAATTTCTTGAACACATTTAATAAACATATAGTCCGTACGAATTGGGGAGCCGCAGATACTTGACTCTACATTGACTTAGAATCACCACTTTACTCTGCTTCCACAAATTAGGCACCCAACATTGTTCCAAAACATTCATTAATCAACGCGCTAGGAAGGACGCTACCACAAAGATGACCTTGAGTTTACATCAGGAAGATATATTATTGGAGTTCCCCTGTAAATGTCATCTATAACTTCCATCTGATCTAGGTACGGTTCAATATCCTCCTTGAACTGGAAATACATATTGACTAGGATGACTGCGCTTATTCCCGATCTAATTTCGACGCAAGCAACCATTTCATTGCAATATGATCCACCTTTATTACCATAATATACTTATTAAAAACCACTACTGCACTCATCAGTGATTTGCCACTCTCACAATACGTGCTGTAGCTGGTATTTGCTGAATCCTAACCAACAACTGTATTATAAGACTCTTGAAAGCATATATTATCCACCTGAAGTTCCTCTATAACTTTCCTGGTCTCGTCCATAATGGTCGCACTCCACATAGCGTTTAGCTACCAATTTCTATTGTTTGGTTAACCATCACGAGTAATGCATAAAAACACTGTACTTGAGCCAAACCTCCTTCGAATCAAACGCTATGTGACCGTTGGTTTAACAAAGTGTTGGTAAATTTCCTCAACTTTGAATTCCTCATTCCTCCTTTCGAATACCTTTTTCACCTTGTCGAGTAGTAATTTCGCATCTGTCGGGATGTTCATCGATATAGGCTGGATCTTATCTAAAGCTTCAGGGGTAAGGAAAGATATGAATCCTCCATTATCATGACCAACCATGACCATATGCCTAATCACCAAATGGAGAGTTTGTTGCTCCTCTAACCTTGAAAGCTGGAGAGTCTCCTCGAAATTCTCATTTACCTGGCCCGGGTCTACCTGACCCCTCAGGTTGTTTTATTCTTCTACTCACACTCTATACTTTTCCCCCTGTAATACCTTCCCTTTTTCTACAGATGCTACTGGTTCTTCCACTGGATGTACCTCACCTCCAATTCCTTTATTTCTCTCCCAATTTCTTCTGTCATCCTACCATGTACAAGTATGGGCCCATTCTTCCAAAGTTTCCATTTTCAATCTCCCAGCTACCCCTCCTTTCTTTGTGTTCCTCCGTAGTCGATGTCACCTAATGCTCCGATGACGATGTCACTACGAGCTTCAACTCCTCTCCTTTCAACTAATATCCTATCCAGGCTGTAATACAATATCATGGGTAGCCATACTTACACTATGGTCAGCTGACCTCCCCATATTGTCTTCGTCCTTGATGGGGGTTTCCTTTTCACGAACATGTGAACCTAGAAGATGGAATTACAACAAATGTATTTAATTTATATTAACCTAATTAACAACCACAAAAATTAAGATATATTAACGCCGAGAGATAGATATAATACATAATTTCATTTAGTTGTGTAATGAGGGTTGAGGTAGCTCTTGTACATGAACATTTCTACCTGGAAGGAGAAATTTAATTGTTTTACTATACTTACTTAGGCCTACTTCTTTACTCTTTTTACCCTTTTTAATAATTTCACCTTTTAATCTTTATAAGTTATTTTGGACTTTTAAACTATTTTGCTCTTCTTGGCCGCTATAACCTTTTGGCACTTACTTTTACTTACTTGCACTATGTCATTAGAAACTCAAAAACAATGTATTTTAACATGAAAATATTCTACTACTCACAACATAGTTTTATTTAAATTATTTACTATACGTATTAAAAATAAATATTTTTACTAGATAAAAATAATACACAACAGTAATATGTATCTTGGAAACCACCATTATAATATATTGAAATACATTATGTTTCCTGGCAACAAATACTTATCATTGCTTGATTGTGCAGAACGAAAGAGTTTGATTAATGAAGCTAAGATTTATAAGAAATATAACCACCAATATTACACGCGATACTGTAACATAATATTATCCTCGATATTACGGGAGCCTCACATACGAGGCTAAAAGTATCAAAATTGACTCACCCAAGATTCTTTGCCATTTAATCAAGGCATTCAATAATAAAAACAAGTATTTTCTGTAGTAAACTCAAACATGGGTATCTATTTATAATATTGATATTTCATAATGAAGATGAGTAAGATTAACTGAAACAACAATAGCCAGGAGGTCCCAATACAATATCCCGGTCATCATTACAACTACAAGAATTAGAACAACTAGATAGTTTGTTTCATATGAATAATCTTAGAATTATTTGTGCTATATATGTTGTATTTATTAAAACGAGATGGAATATAAGATAAGCTATGATGTGTGTTGCAGGGTACAAAATGGCCGAAAATGACTATCCACTGGAATAGTTGGCAGTTCAAGCGGTTCAAATCAAGAGAAAATCAATAGATAGAAATTTACTATGAATTTATTATTAATTTTGAGGACTTTTTGGAATCCTGTCTCAATCTTAATATTAAGTTAATAAACTATCAAATTTTTTAAAAGACCACAATTTTAAATTACCAAATTAATAAATTCTACCAAACAAATAAGGTCAATAAAAATAAAATAGCTTCTTCCAAAATTCGCAGTAACAATAATACAATTTCCAAAAACAATTATATATAAATTGGTGGCTCGACGGGTTGAGTGATTTACCCTCGTCCGAAAAAAAATAAAAATCAGGCAACCATTCTAAATTCAAAACAATCTTCTTGGATGAAAATATAAAAATTATAGTTGAATATCCAGATGACCTAGAAATTTCTATATCTTTGACCAATTTTCGTAAACCGGTCCTAAATTAATTACGAAGTTAATTAACCCTTTTTTATTTTAGCAGTGATAGTTAATCTCTTGGTGATGTTTCAGACTTTTCCAAAATTCCAAGTTATGATAAATTGATACCGAAAGAAGAATATTTAAAATTGTGGTTTGAAAAAATTGATGATATCCCCTGTACAGAATATTTTAACGACTAAAAACTACATCTTGTACAGGAAGTCTCTTCAAGAGAAATAGGGGAAGGCTTCAGAAATTAAATATTTTCAAATAAATTTACAAATGGAACATCTTATTCAAAATTATAGTTTTTTTAATGTTCTTCAAAATCCAAACTATGACATGACATTATGATATAATGAAGCTATTACAAAAAGCTTACTTAAACTCCAAACTGGGAAAATTGAAGTCAATTGTTTCAAGTCAAAATAAATATACCCCTTGAACACAAACATTTCACTAATGCATACTTAATGAAATGTGAAGTTGAAGCAAAGAAGACAATTATCTATATAAATATATGTAACAGGATTGGTAGTATAATATTTCCGTGTTTATTTACTTTAGCATTTTGTTTGTAAAATATCAAATTCTCTAGAGCTATTTATCTTAAAATTGTATTGGGATAATTTTTTTTTAAATTGTAAAATATAGACTCGTACTAACTTCTTATTATGAACATACATTTCACATAAATGACTCCAGAATTTCTTTTAACACATTTTTTAAGATCTTTTATTGAATTTTAAGTGTAGCATTTATTTTCACCCTAATTCTAAAATATGTTTGTTTTCAGGGTGTCGTAATACGTCGACATTTATCAAAATCTCTGGTTCGATTTTTTTTGACGATCACAATTCTTCCTCTCTGAGGTTTTATGAAAAATATAATTAGACCTACATAGGCTATTCACCTTGATAAGTAACTTCACATCTGAAAGAGTTTCGGAGATATAATTAAAAATTAGAATACAGGGACCTCGGAGAGGGACGGGATACGATATTAAAAATTAATCATACGTAAATAATTGGGACGAGTGAAGTTTCAGTTTTGGTATTAATTAAAAGTTTATTATATTTAGAACAACATGAATAAGGAAAATGCAAAAGTTTTTTAAGTAATTTTTTTTAAAATTTTATGTCATTTGTCCCGTTATACCCCATAATTTTTAAAGAAAAAATGAATACAGAAAGTAGCAAAAAGTATATTTAAAAACTAGAGATTAATTAAAATATTTACATACTAAGACTGGTTAGTCATCTTAACTGTAAATACCACTACAATAGTTGTGGGCCCACTATAGACAACTCTGAGACCCAGCCTTCATCTGACGTTGAATAAAAATCTCCACAGTAAAGACATGTAACATCTTCATTTTCATCAGTATCCTGTTCTCTGTAATATTCTTTTTCCGTTTTTCATTTTTTCTGAGCCTTCTTGATAATTTTGTTTTTTTATACCTACAATAATATTAGTTTTGGTGTAAAATAATGTTTTCCTAATTGTTTCTTCTTTGGCCGTTTCCTTTCTTTTCTTGCCTTTCTCTTTTTTCTTTTTTCACTATTCTTTATTTTTATTGGCCAATTACAATGCATTTTTATAGGGAAATCTGATCAAAACAGCAGTTCCCTTTTTTCTATTAGTCCTCTTCACATTTTGCAGTTTGAAATGCTTAGGCATAGGAGAAGGTCCATTTGACATCCAGGAGGAGCATCCGTGTTGGTATTATATATTAAAATTTCATTTGTCTTGGTTTTCTTGGTAGGAGGTTCAGACACAGTTGACGGGCAGTCCCCAGGGCCAGATGTAGGGTTTGTTTTAGGGTATTCACTGCCATCTAACTGAATGTGAGTGGTAGCTTCAGTTAGGTAGTCTGCATCCAAAACACATTAGGATCAGGAGGCTTAATTCCTATTTTCTTAAAACCTTTAATTGCATTTGTCCTTTTAGCGGCGTGTATTAATGCTGCCCCAAAGATCGAAGACACCTGGAATAAGATAATAACATTTGATGGATTGCAACTGAGCCATTTTCTCATTTCATCCAATCCATACTTAGAGGTTTAGAAAATGTTACGTCCAGGTTCTGGAGCCAATGGGAGGTCTTGGCGGCAAACAGAGCAACACCACTCAATGCTCCTGCCATGTCAAACAGTTGGAGATTCTTTGAAGGTTGAATGACCGTATAGAATGAGGAGAACAGAAGACTTTTTCGTTGCTTAGAGAAGTAGGCTATATACATTTTCAAACCACACAATAAACAACTCTGTGCTCATCCAGCCTGATGAGTGAATCTAAAACAAACCTCCTGGAGGTAAACAAACTCATATTTTTGTTTCTTTGTCTGCCTTAGAAAGATAAGCATTGGAGGCATAAATCACTCTGAGATGCACACAGCTGCAGTGACCGTTTCATCCTGTTCTGCAGAGGTTAGTGCCCCTACTTGTTACTTTCCTTTAAGAGCTATGATTTTGGATTGGCTTTTAATATTTACTGAATTCCAATTTCATCGCAGTTAAATATATTTCCAACTATGATTTTATACTTATCAATATTTTGAGTAGCAGAGAAAAAACTTCGAAACAATAACTTTGTTAAATTCCATGGCTTTTGCACCAGGTGTATGTTCTAGGGATCGAATACTCAATGTAGAAGGGTTTCAAGAAATCTCTTAACCCAATCCTGACCTGCCATAGCAGTTTTGTTGTTAAATATGTGCTTAGGCTTTTTCGATCAGCTAATTGGTGGGCTAATGATCTCAAATCTTTCTTCGTAAGGCCAAAATGACTATTCTCCATGCATTTTAAGTACGATACCAATTCATCCTCCAGTTCAAAAGTAAAAACCTTACTAAATTCCCCTTCCAACTTATCTATTTTTTTAAGCAGCATCCTTCTTTTGCTCTTTTACGTATCTTTCAAAGAAATTTTCAGTACGTTAAATGCTGAGACGGCTTTAAAAATCCCATTTCGTGTGAAATAACGGCCCGCATTGCTAATTCCATCGAATATACATCCCGTTGTTGTCTATTAGTTTCTTTTACTTAATTTCTCACCATTTGAAATCATAAAAATTATTTGTTTAAATCCTTATAGTAAAAAACATATAGTGGGATAAAATGGGATACAATCCCGTTCCGTTCCACGGTCATGTATTATGTAAGCATTTTTACCGGATTCTAAACAAGACCAGCTTAGCCAAACAATGTCATCAAACTATAGATAATTACATGTTCTTTAAGCATACATAGCACTTAAGGTACTATACGTAACAGTAATTATCTTACTTCAGTGGAAATTAACCAAAAGCTACAAAAACTCTTGCAAAAAAGTCAACATCTATTCACTGTGAAACCTCCTTCCAATCTAAATAAAAATGGCAGCCTCAGCATTCTCACGACATGTTAGAGTAGTTCAACTTATTTCCAATTGGTTCTAGCATCGTCAAATAAGTAAAATAATTCTATCCCGTTGTACCTCGCTATCTCGTTCCATCCTGAGATCCCCTACACATCAGCAGGAAACTCTTAAAGTCATTTTGACAAAACATTAGGAGTAGCCATTTTGTTTGAGATATTGATCAAAGTTTGGAAATGAAATGTAATCAAAATCGTTATTGCCGATTTGGATAAAATCGATTATTTCTCTTTCCTCCCTTAAGGAAACTAACCTTAATTTTAGGGTAAGATATCCCATTCTAAATACGCCTCATGACAAAGCTGTAAAAACCCTAGATACCAAGTTTTAGTCCAATCGTTAAAACAGTTTAGGCTCTAACCCAATGTACAGACAGACAGACCAACAGACAGAGAGACGATATAGCAAAAATTCCTTTTTGGTTTCGGGGGTCACGAAAAGTCAAAATTTTATTAAAATCTTGAGTTAGAGTCTTTTCAAAATTACAATACTTTTTATACCTGTAAGGTAGCGAGAAAATAGAAAGGTTGACAGCTTTGTAGTAGGAGTTTAAGGTTTTTCAAGAGGTCTGACACATTTTATTAACTTCCTCGTATCCAAATATAGCTATTTTTATCCCTCATTTCTTATTACTACAAGTCCAAGCCTTATTCATATAAGTAGAAGGAATGTACATACATTTGCGTGAGTTAGTTTGGTAAATTATTTATGAAAAAACTAAAATCAATATATCCAGAGCGGATTTCAACCCTACTCTCCTCATCATTCGGTGGCCGCTACCCTCCCAGTAGACCAGATTTCCGATAAAGGGGAGGGAGATTGAAATTCGAATCTTGATTGAGTATACTGAGTTTGGTTTTTCCAAAGTGTTTCTTTCTCCTCTTTCCACGTAAGAGTGGGTACACTTCTTCTAAATATAACCTTATCCCTACAACTTTATCGTAATTATTAAATATGCAAACAACCTAAATGAGTAGTAAGATGCAGTACTAAAAATACTCTCACATTTAGTACAATTAACCATTGATGAGTGTGTCTAAATTTAGAGAAAGTGTGCCCCACTGTTACGTAAAGGGAGAGTGGAAAACATTTTTTTGGAAAAGAATACACTCAGTACACCCTGCCTGCATTTAAGCCCCAGTCTCACCGTCATCGATAATATAGTATATAGCGAGGGTGTGTGATACCTTATACGATGCGGCCACCAATAAATATTACTAAATATACAAAAATATAAATATTAAACATAAAGCTTAAGTAAAGTAATTTATAAACCAATTAATATAATTGTAAAAAATTTCCATTCTTTTTCGTAAAACTAAAGCTAAACATTTTGTATTTTATAAATTAATCAAATCCATTTGACTGATTGAACACTCTTACAAGTGTGCTTGACAAATGTAGAGTATACACATACAATGTTATCTGTAATTACAATAGCATCAAGTTGTTACTAGACACACAATGTAGTCTGTATTTATATTACCATCAAGTTGTTACCACACATACAATGTGGTTTGTATTTAAATTACCATCAAGTTGTTACTACACATACAATGTTGTTTGTATTTACATTACCATCAAGTTGTTACTACACATACAATGTAGTCTGTATTTACATTACAATCAAGTTTTTACTACACTTACAATGTTGTCTGTATTTACAATACCATCAAGTTGTTACTACACACACAATGTTGTCTGTATTTACATTACTATCAAGTTATTAATACAACAAAAAGTTGTCTGTATTTACAATACCATCAAGTTGTTACTACTCACACAATTTTGTCTATTTACAATATCATCAAGTTGTTACTACACATACAATGTTGTCTGTATTTACAATACCATCGAGTTTATATTACACATAAAATTTTGTCTGTATTTACCATACCATTAAGTTGTTACTACATATACAATTTTGTCTGTATTTACAATACAATCAAGTTGTTACTACACACACACAATGTTGTCTGTATTTACAATACCATCAAGCTGTTACTACACATACAATGTTGTCTGTATTTACATTACCATTAAGTTGTTACCACAGATACAATGTTGTCTGTATTTACATTACCATTAGTTGTTACTACACATACAATGTTGCCTGTATTTACATAACCAAAAAGTTGTTACTACATATAAAATGTTGTCTGTATTTACATTACCATTAAGTTGTTACTACACATACAATGTTGTCTGTATTTACATTACCATTAAGTGGTTACCACAGATACAATATTGTCTGTATTTACATTACCATCAAGTTGTTACTACACATAAAATGTTATCTGTATTTACATTACCATTAAGATTTTACCACAGATAAAATGTTGTCTGTTTTTATATTACCATCAAGTTGTTATCAACCAATTATTGCTTTCAGTATTTACATTACCATCAATTTGTTACCACAGATACAATGTTGTCTCTATTTTCATCACCATCAATTTGTTATTAAACATACAATGTTGTCTGTATTTATTTTACCATCAAGTTGTTAACACACAATTATTGCTTTCTCTATTTACATTACCATTAAATTGTTACCACAAATATAATGTTGTCTCTATTTACATTACCATCAAGTTGTTACTACACATACAATGTTGTCTCTATTTACATCACCATCAAGTTGTTACTAAACATACAATGTTTTCTGTATTTATTTTAGCATCAAGTTGTTAGTACTCACATAATGTTATTTTTATTTACTTTACCATAGAGTTGTTATACACAATTATACTATGTTCTATGTAATTTTATTAAAATTAAATGTAGTTGGAAGATAAATTTTAGGTAATGATAATACTGTATAAATTTTGGGAAGTCATATTACAATTACCAAAGCAATTAATGAGATTATTAAAACAATAGATATTTTTACCATTTCTCCAAATTCCATTATTCTCAGCATTAATCTTTTAAATCGTTGCGGCTGGCCATTTTACTACACATAGGTCTAATCCTCCTCTTTATATCCATGGCAACACTCTAACAAGCTTTTCCCGTCCATACGGTCATTGCTAGGCCTATTATTACATTATTTTCACTTTCCACAAATAAAAACCGTGAGAATGTCGGTGGTATGATTAGAACAAGGGGAGAAGAATTTACTTTTGATTCGCCGGTTAACAACCCAACAAATGTTGTAATTAATGGAAGTACAGCATTTAAGGAGCCAAGGTCTTTCCGCTACAATTATTTATATAAATATTATCCATGAATGCTGTATTAACAGCATTGTACAGTTCTTTGAATATATATTATTGGTTTTGTGCTCACAGGCAGGATTGTCTCAGTGCTAGGGAACTCAACTGACGTGATCAGCTCTAAGGCAATAACGCGCTATTTCGTGTTGAACTAGACACTCGAGGATGGGGTAATTGAGGTTTGAATCTGGGTTGAGTGGACTGGGGGTTGATATTCCTAAACAACTTTTTCATTTCCACTCTCCCTGCATATAAATGTTGATTTTCAAGTACAGATTATTTAATTTTATAAACAATGTATTCAAAATATAATAAGCCAGTGAAGAAAAATTGCAAACATGGTATGTATCATGGTCCATATTAAAAAAGAGACACCATTTTGTTTTGAATAATTTTGATAAAAATTATGCTATACAAATATATGAAGATATGAAGTGTCATCACATATGTTATTAAATAAGCTGAATCTATTTAAAAGTTCAGACATTATATAAAATCCACTATGCAATATTTTAAGGTAAAACGAATAATAATTCTCAATTTCAAAATTAAAAATATCATAGAAATAATTTTGAAAAGGTCAGAATTCATACGTTATATGAGAAAATAATGAAGTTTTAGGCTAAAACAAATATTCTCTCTCAATTTGGTGAAAAAAAAATAAATGGTGCCCCGGACAGGCTTTATCACACTTTTACCTACAAATGGGAAATTTACTAAATCTCGTGAGATCATTGAAACGAAATAATATACAATTGTTGAAGAAACATAATAGTTACACACTCTTGCACAAAAAAAATCTCTTGTTCCTCAGACCTACGTTTAAAATTATGTATTTTCATATCTTTTGTATTTTATTGGTTTATAAAAAATAATTCCTTTAAAATTGTTTTATTTTAATCGTCTAGCAATTATTTAATGATAAATAATTTCGTATTTCAAATATTTGCACAAATATTATCAACATTTATGATATCCACATATGTAAACAATCCTCCAAGTCATTATACCGGGAAATTAGTTTCGTCATTATGTTTGTAATTCTTAACTTTAGGGTTGGATGGATGATTCCAAACACTCCAATGTGTAGCTTTTTAACTACCATAGATACCAGATATCAGCCCGGTAAAGGGTTACAGCTCTAGGACAAGAGACAGACCAAACAGACACAATCAAAAAATCCTCTTTTATGTTTCGAAAGCATATAAAACAAAAAGATTTATCGTAATCTCGAGTTCAAAAATATACATTACAATTTTTTACTTTGTGTATATGAGAATAATTTAAAAATCATACATATCTCGCAGTTTCTGAAATATTCGTGACCTGAAGATAGAAAATAATTACCGCAACACCCTCCATCCCAACCCCCCGTGACCTAGGGGTGAAACGTGCTGAATTACAATTAATAAAACTGGTAAAATCTAGTAGCAGATACACATACTAATTTTACGTTAGTTAGATCTTTAGTTATTCAAGATCACTGAATAGCTGTTGTCCCCAGTGATAATTTTGTTCTAAATGACTATATCAACCAATACATACAAATAAAACTTTAAGGACCTTGATAAACCCTTCCTCCGGTCTGTACCATATCGTCTTCTTTCTGCTTTAAATTGTCCAGAGATTTTTAAAAAAAGATTGATTCAGTAAGAAGAACTATTTATTTGATTTTGTGTTAAAAGGTCTAATTTATATTTACAAATTTTAGATTTAAAAAAAAAAAGAATGGTGATAGTATTGTAGAAGTTTTGGAAGTTGTTCTACTGGCTGGTGACGGGACACACAACATGAAGTTTTAATAGCGATAGATATAACATGAAAATATTCTGTTACTCACAACATAATTTATTTAATTTAATTACCATACGCATGAAAAATAAATATTTTAGATAAAATAAAACGCAACAGTAATAAGTATCTAGGAAACCACTATTATAATATATTTGAAATAAATCATGTTTCCTGGCAACAATAATAATCATTGCTTGATAGTAAAAAAAAAGGGTTTTATTAATTAAGCAAAAGGCTAAAAGTATAAAAAGATACTAGAGGATATCATCATCCAAGATACTCTATTATCTAATTAAGGTATCCTATGATAAAAACATAAAATCTCTATACGTATCTCACACACGGGTATCTATTTATTATATTAATATTTTATAGTGAATTTGAGTAAGGTTAGCTGAAAAAGTACTTTCCTGAAGTCCCAATTGCAAATACTCGGTCATCATTACAACTAAAGGATTACAATTGTTAAAAGTTTGTTTCATAAGAATAGCTATACATGTATGTGTGCTCTACCGGCCATTATTAGTACTAACTTAATAATATTTTTTTTAATTGAAGAAAATCCATGCAAAAAACACAGCAACAATCTAGCGAAAATATGTTAACCATGTCGTCATCCCCGATTGCCAATAGAACTCACGTACCCCCTGGATCTGGGTGCTGGCTCTAGAAGAGATCTGCTACATTCCTTCTTTCCCAAACGGCTGGTGTATCAGTTTTTGTTGGAGCCTATTTGAGGAGGGTAGGTGTAGCGTTTATTAACATAAAGCTACAAGAAGTAATAAAATCAACGAGACTGGACACTATTAAAATAAACAAAAGTGAACTCACCATTGCCCCATTATGAAGTTGTGCCAGCCGAGTGGACTTCCCGCACTACGTTCCACGATAAACATTTTGCTTAGACTAACCGAGTGAATCTTGTGGTGCGATTCATCGCGAGGCATGTTGGGAAAAGTGTGACGTATATGCCCGAGAAAGGGTATGAGGTAGAAACATTTCTTCTGGATCATTCCCGATGCAACTCAACTGTTCGTCCACTATCTAGCTGTCCCATCCCTCTTTTTTTTATTGTGGTTTTCCTTTGTTTTCGCTACTCCCTCCTCCCCTCTCTGAGCCGGAATGTTAGCATATATAATGATGTTAATTACATGGAGGTTTACTCTTGTCAGGACATTGTCCAAAGACACATATAGGTGTTCAGGATGTTATAAGGTACAAAATTCCCTTTCGACTATTATATTTAAAATTCTAATTTCGGCTAACATATTAATGTTTAAATTTACAAAACAAATATAACTATTTAAAAGTGATAAGGAATGTTTTCTTTTATATTTTGTAGACACAAAGTCCCCTTCTGAGTTTGTGGGTATTAATATTTTTTTGATATCATGGATACGCCATCTTTTGCATTGGTGGTTAACTTTATAGCCTATCCGGCTTGGAAACTGAAATTTAAACTTGTAGTATTTTGCTAAGTTTTTACACGTAATCTTTTGGGTGAGTTCGTTTAATGAAAATGGGCAAATTATGGTAAAATTGAAGTTAGTGTTTAAAATCGCTTTTGAAGCCACCTGGCAGTTATAGGCTTGGTCAGGTTAAGGACTTCCAGTCCACTGTTGTATTTAGTTAATTTGGAAGAGTTATGAATACTCTAAATTTTGAATTTTTGAGGAAGTCATTAAATGACTAGAGCAATCGATGTTTAAGCAAGCTTTAGTGATTGATGAGACTTGGAACTATTGTTATTATTAAACTAAAATATACATATATATATATTCCTTTGTTATATTGTGTCTACATTTTATATTAATAAAATGACTATTATTTACTTTTGGTATTTTTTTTATGTTTCATATACTCATGTTTATTTCATTTAATAATTGCTGGGAGAATTTTTAAAATATTTAAAATATTAAATATTTGTAGAGTGGGTTTGGGGAAGCAGAAGACAAATGGACCTGAGTACGGTCTATTTACCTTGTGACGGTCCTATCAGCTCCTCTGCAATTATTGTTATCTATCTTTTGAAATCCCTATTGTTGTTTCTTATGTTGTGCACCGGCCTTTATTCATTGGTGAATTAAGGGGTGTTTACATAGGGAGGAAACTTGGAGGAAGGGTTCTGCGAGCTACCACGGTGAACCGGGAAGGCAGAAAGGTTCTGTTGGGCGGTTTCGACGAGAAAAGTACACGCGAACACTTAAATGTGGTTTATTTGCCCAATACGGTGGTTGTACATTCCGGAGCTGTGCTACGGGTGATTAATCCAGCTAGCTGTCCGTCTGTCCTTTTTATCACCCCTAGTTGGGTGGTTCAAGAGGACTCGACTCGCAGCCGAGCGGTCATGAAGAAAGGAAGGGGGATGCTTGGCTAGTTACCTTAGCCCCTTAGGAGTTGAACAAAGAAAGGTTGAAGAGGGGTAGAGCACGACGGACGACTTTGGGGATGCTAGAGCGTTACAGAGAGAGATAAAGAGTAGAGTGATGATAACAATCCCCCCATACTCGAGAAAGAGCTCTTCCATCCATTTCTTGGTTGATACAATAATAGTGACATAACTTAACAAATACTTAATGACTAAGTACAAAGGTGATGGAGATATATACCAACACAAGATACATTCATGACACATTGTTATTGTTTCCAGAGTTCAAACTATAGCTAATTACCTTATCACGTGGGCAAGACTTCTGGGTCACCCTTATTTACACCAACTTATCGGTTCGTAAATAGAACGATAATGAACCGTCAATGGAGTTGATTATAAGACACGGGAGTAATTACAGAATATCGATTATTAACTTTATATACACTTATAGTGGTCAATGTTGCCCCACACGTCACTACACTTTGTCCACGTTCTTCGTATGGGTCATGGATACTGAAACTTGGCCTGATCAAGGCCCAAGGACTCTGCAAGGAGATTCGGGTTGATGGTTTGTATCTGATGCTGGTGGTTCGGTAGGCGTGGCCTCTAGGAGTTCTTCCGGGGTGGCCCTTGGCTTCGGGGTGGGTCGGAGCTGTCAACGATGTACCCACCTGGGTGGGTTACCCAGTATACCACCCCTATCCTTTCTTCCACTATGTATGGTCCGTTCCATTTGGGGGAGAAGACGGCGTGTAGTCCTTCAACAGCATTGGAGAAGTACTGGGTTTTTACCAGGACTTGGCTGAGACATTTAAACTGAGCGGACTTATTTTTAGGCTCTTGAGAGTAGCGTTGTTGATACTGTTTATGGGGATTTCCTACCTTTTCTTGTTTTCCCTGGGCATTATTGATAGGATGATCTAGTACGCTGTGATCTTTAAGGTCCTTTTGATTATCTCTGTTGGAGAATTTTCATTCTCAAGTTCGGCGTAGGGTATGCCCATACAAGAGCTGACTCGGCGTCATACCTGTCGCCTCATTTCTTCTATATCGTATAGTGAACAATATTTGGGGGAGGGGAAGGTCCCATTCCCGGTGATTCTTGAAGATGCGTAGCCTGATACCTTTCTTCAGCTCTTGATTTCTCCTTTCGGTTGGGTTTGCCTGGGAGTGATACACTGCCGTGGTCCAGGGCTCTACATCCTAGCCTCAGCAGGCGCTTGTTTAGGAGTGGCTATGAAATGGTCTTCCGTTTCCCGACAGTGTCACCTTTGGGTATCCCCATCACGGAAATACCTGTTGCTCGAGGGTCCGTATCAATACGGGAGCTTCATATGAGGCGAGGGGATATGCTTCTGTCCAGCGGGAGAATAGGTCAGTTAATACGAGTCCTCGGCCAGTGCACGGGTATGGCACCATGAGATCGAGGACAACTGCTTCCCAAGGTTAAAGTGGTTGTTGAGGTCGGAGTGGTTCCTTTCCTTGTAGTGGTTCAACCTTTCGGCAAGCGCAGAGCATCATTTTTTTACATAGGCGTTAACGTCCCTCTGTATCCCGGTTAAGGTATATCTTTGTAAAATGGCTCTGCATGTTCCTTATCCTCCTGGGTGTCCAGCTAGGGGGTGGTCGTAGTATTGGAAAAGTACCCGAGGTTGGAGATTTCGTGGAACTAGTAGCTTCCAAGGTTCTTCGTTATTACTTCAGCGAAAACATGCGTGTCATTAACGTGGTGTGAGTCCAGGAAATGTACGTCCTTCAGGCCAAAGGGTTGATCTCCTGCTAGGGTCTCCCCTCGTATATGTATTTTCTGGCATTCTTCGTCTTGTTGTTGCATTTCCACAACATCCTTTTATAAGGGCCCTTGGATGGCCACGAGGTTTTGAAGAAACAGAGGTTCCTTAAGCTCAGGCTGATTCCTTCTAGGGGGTATCATCCGCTCCCAGTCGTTATTTTCAGGTCCATTGAGCTCTAGATCTGGATGGCGTGACAGAGCATCGGGAAGCTGATTTTCTCGTCCTGGATAGTGTTCTATCGTGAAACAGAATTCTTGTAGAAGGTGAGCCCACCGGGTGAGCTTGGTTTATTGGTTCCTCATTGAATTAAGCCAAATTAAGGCTCGGTTGTTTGTACGCAGGGTTAAGGGGCAGTCCTCTAGACAGTTATGGTAGTTATTGATTGCCCACACCACAGCAAGACACTCTTGCTCGTTGCTGTGGTAACGCTGCTCTGTTGAAGTGAGTTTCGCACAGGTGTGTCTAATAATGTGGGGATCATCACCGGGGTTGTCCTGGTATAAGATGTATAAGATGGCTAAAAGTCCTATAACACTAGCGTCCGACTGGAGGATGAAATGTTGGCCTGGTTTAAGTCTCTTGAGAGGCTGGAGTTGGTGAAACTCTGACTTGAGTTTTGGAAGGCTTCTTAGATTTCCATGGACCCTCTCCAGTGGGCGTTGGCCTTCATTAGGTTGGTCAGGGGGGTAGCAAGTTCGGCCATATTAGGTACAAACTCTCGGAGCCAATTACAGAGACCAAGAAACTGTCTCAGCTGTCAGTGGTTTTTGGGGGTGGGGGCGTGAGTAACAGCTATTATGGTATGTGGCTGCGGTGAGTTTCCATCGGCAATTACCAGTTGTCCTAAATATTTCAAGATAGTTTTCCTGAAGTGACCTTTGTGTAGGGAACAGGTGAGTCAATGTAGATTGAAGCGTTCCAGGACAGATACTTAATGACTAAGTAATTTATCTTGGAATCATCTGGTTTATTTACCATAAAGTAATGTATAAAGTTTATCCATGGGTAAAGGACCCCTATTCTATGAGTGGCTAAATCGATAATCATAAATGCAAAGTTATTATTGATGGGAAAATTCTTCTAAAACGAACAGACTATTAATGTTTGTTAAAAAGATAAATTGCTCATTTATTTCTTGGATGTGAACATATCATTTATATTCATAAAATTTTGTGCCAGGGATACTTTGATCTGCCTGTTAGAAATTCTAATGGAGAGTTCAATCGAAGCCACGCTTCACTGCATTAAAATACCAGCTGAGAGTCTGGGCTTCACCGCATGGATTTACACCATCTGAGAGTCTAGACTTAACTGCCTTTACATCCCTGGACTATTACAGTTGGTACATTATTAGAATCATTGCGGTGGGTGAATCAAAACATCGGTAATGTGACTATAGCTGGTTCCATGTCCCGTTAGAAAGAGACTTCTTGTATCAACTCACGTACCAAATGTGGATATCTTTCATCAACTACATTTCCTTTACAGCATCTTGGCCTTACAGACAGACCTTTAATGAGGTGAAATATGGGGGGAACTAGCTGGTTATTACTGTTCAATTTGATGCTAAATGTATGTTCCAACGAGGGAAAGGGAACTAATATTTTTGTTCTACACAGGAGAGTAGATTTTAATCCTTTTATGCTAAGGTGGTTGTATTGTTTTGTAAATTCAAATCTAAATTCTTAAATTTTGAAATTTTTAATAAAAAATCCACACACACCAATATTTGTAGGAAAGTACACACACAATTAGTTGTACCATGTTTATCACCCTTCGTTATTATACAACTTGTGTGCTATAAGCATACACAATCCTGTCAGCTTCTTATTTATATCTGTTGAGCAATGTATCATACTACCTGGTTAGGTTATATGCATACGTACTAATTTCACTGTGTCTGGGATGAGGAAGATTGAATCAAAATGTTTACCCATATTTGCAAGGAGAAAGTGAAAAACCATTTAGGAAAAACCACCCTCGGTAGACTTAACTGGGATTCAAACCATGATCTCAACATCTTAAGTAGTCTAGTTTTTTCTAAGTGTGACATTTTAGTGCATGTCGCCACCAAAGTGAATTATTTATTTTAGTGTTTATACTTCCACAATATTAATACGCGAAATTTACACAGGCTGTAGTGGCAGGCCATTATACACTCCGTGACAAGTGTAACGGAACATAATACAAGCAGCTCTGACACTGATCGTTAGAGAGAACATATCATGTGTGTATTATAAATATTGTGTGTTAAAAAACCATGATGATTGTTCTCCTTGCCAGTGAGGCCTAATAAATAATATTGAACTAAACAGATTTAATTTTCTTTTACTGGTACTGAAGTTGTAAACCTGAATGTTTTCCTACCTCAGATTACAGGACTGCAACCAAACACATTTACACCAAAGTACCATAGTAAGAATGATAATGAGGTATTAGACATGTTCTTAGCACCACGTCTTACTACCCTTTGGGGTGTATGCCTAAGTATTAATTACACTAAGTAAAGTGTCAGGAATAGGGAAGGTGGAATTTAGAGATTGTGAACCCACATTTATGTGGATGGAGAGTGGAAAACCTTTTAGGAAAATCTACCCCAGTTCACTCGAGCTAGATTCAAACCTCAATATTCCCACCATCAGTGGTCTAGCTCAACACATAACTATTGTGTTAGCCAACTACGCCACCAAGGCGGGTTTATTGTTGATCATTTTAGATGATTTGTAACTCATTTAGTGAATATATTTTATGAAATATTATTAAAGTTCAATACAATAAAATAGAAAATATACAACCAAGATAATTTTTCCTTTAAATAAATAAAATAATGACCTTATACACAATTGAATTCCGACTTCGTTTAATATTTACCAGTCAAATAATGGGACAAGGCCTGATGATTCAATAACATTTATTTAGAAAAGCTCATGGTTGCATCTCATTATGTATATTATGTTATTTTGTATAAGTATATTTATAATGCTAAGTTGTTCAGTTAAATTGAGTTATATTTCATAAAATATTTTTGATATATTAATTTATCTTATCTATGAAAAAAGTGGAAAGATTCTACCAAACAAAAATACAATTTATATATAACATTCAAAATAATTTTTAACTGTTGTTAGTGGGCCTATATTATTAAGATGGAATTACTCAATATATTTTCGTCCTGTGGTGCAAACAGATGCAAACATTAGAACCTTGTGATGAGCATTTTTAAATCACCTTGCTTAAGGAATGGAAATAATTATAAAAATTTTCTCACAATCAATTTATTTAAAAGATAAACATTAGAGATTGGCCAGAAAAAAATATATATATCTGTAATTATCTTAATTTGCTATGCTAAATTAAGATAATTACAAACCTTAGCAAAAACATAAATGGTTAAGTAAAAAACAGGAAATCAGAGACCACCCAGAGCTAAAGTGAAAAGTTCCTTAATCACTTTACAAAATGAGAATGTATATATATTTACATTTTATAGGATAATGTAGAATGATCTCAACACAATGGATATTGGAAATTGTAATTTTACCAAACAACACTTAATAACAATATTAATATTAGGGTTATTTTCAACAAATAGTAAAATGTTTGCTAGTTTTATAAATTCTAGAGCCAAAACCTCAAGGCTAAATTCTTAAATCCACTGATTTCATATTAGGGTTATTTTCAACAAATGTTAAAATGTTTGCTAGTTTTATAAATTCTAGAGCCCATAAGCTCTAGGCTTAATTCCTGTATCCATTAATTTCATATTTCATAATTTGAAACATAATAGTAAGTTAAATCTAGAAAATATTAATAAACAGTAATTCAGCCTACTATGTATAGTTATTATAAGCTACCTAACTATAGCAAGTCTGTATAGAGAGATAAAGGTTGGTTATACATCGAAATATTTAAACATAGTAAACAAAAGTGTTTTCTAAATTATTGAATAATTTGTTTTTGTTTATACTGCTTTCTTGGTAAAAAAAAAATCAGGTCACGGTATTTATTATCCAAGAGAAATAGATCCATCACAAAAATGTCAACAGTAATCATCAAAGATACCTAATCTTAGGTCTAACTAGGTAGCAACAACCTAATTTTCATCTAACAGAGCTCACTTTAAATTCAACACTTTCTAGTTCATCAAAGAGAAAATTGATTCATTTGAATGCAGATGTAAAAGATAATATTAGTGTTAACAATAAATGTGGAAATATTATAGTTGATTTGAATGTTTTGTCCACGCTTTTACATACAATATTCAAATTTAAATATTCTAATGTGTGGGAAAGAGAGGGAAGCAGGTGATGTGAAAAGGCTGACCGAGACTTGAAACGCTGGTGTAAGAAATGGAAGCGACTGCTTGTAGTTCGGTAATCTGCAAAATGAAGGATAGTATGAACATAACAAGTATAGCAGTCTCATTTAAGTTTACTGCGATAGTAGCGCGTTAGACCATACGGCCAAGGAAACGGGTAAGAAGCTGATTAAACAACATTTAATGTACTTATTTTTAAATACGTCCTACTCTTTATCCAAACACTGACATTAAATTGCCCTATGGGGTTAAGGATGAGGAATCTAACAATTAAAGTAAATATACAGTACTGTACATGCTTGATTATCTTTCATAGAAATCTTTTCTCAAATATTATCCCCCCCCCCTGCCCTCCCGGCCCAGAATTTCCTAAAGCCCTTGACCAAAAAAAAATGGAGTTGGGAACATTATATAATTATGCCTAGTGGCGCAAAGTTTTAAATCCGCCACTAGAAGTATGTAGGAAAAAATAGCAAGGAAAGACAAGGAAGAGCTAGAAGGAGAGATGGCAAAAAGTGTTCAAGTGTGAAGAGGATAATGGAAGGAATTAAAGGAGGAAGAATGGTGGAAGTATAGAATAAAATGGAGGAATTTACAAAACTGACCACGCCACAGGATAGAATAGCCACTGCCATTAGCTATGATAGTTCCAACATTTGCTAATCGAGGGTGTAATGTGGTCTGCACAACAAGCCTTTCAACCGTTAAACTCAGTTTACTAGACCGGAGCTGCTCATTTATTAAATAACTCATTTTTCCTCAAGAGGCTGAGTTTGACTTCACAGAAACATTCTGGATGCAGCAGGGATCAAGCCCTGGATGTCTTGATCTTTATATATTATGGTAGTATCATTCAAATCACTGTTTCCTTGTGACTTTATTGATAGTGTTACATTTGCTATTTTATATTTTGTAAACAAAATAGAGATTTAATGATTTCAAATCATAACAATTTAGTATTTACCTTGTGCATTAAACTATTAAAACAGCAGAGTACACTTAGAGCTACCTAGTGGACAATAATGAAAGCTGTGTTTCTATGGTAAAGAAACTGATTGTTGATACTCTTTTGTATATCTCTCCATCATGCCCAATCTTTGGAGACCATAGATTTGAAATATACTTCACTACTCAAAGGAAATCTCTTTTCAGGTCCGCGCAAAATGTAGGCTTCATAAAATATAAACATTTCCATATATTTAAACCTCTCTACTTGCAAGATATTATGTCATTGATTATATTCTTGTTATTAATCTTATACCCTGAAGAAAAAATCTTTGGTGAGATCAGAACCATTTTTCATCTATCAATAATTTTTTAGCAACCACCAGCATTTTGGCTGATTTTCTATGAAATGAGAAATATTTTAAAGCACTTCAAGATATCACATTTTCTTAGATTTATTGAACAGTATCTATTTTATAAAAACTTAAATAAGCAACATTATAAGGAGAGTGACTATGTTATTATAAAATTTATTAATTAACATTTTTGTAAATTTATCATTTGTACACTTTCATTTATGAATTTTTTTTAAATTATCGATATTCTTAATCACATTGATATAATTTTAGTGCTATAATTAGGAAGACATACCATGGGTAGTGATTTTGGAGCAGGTTATATTAACTATTAAATAATAACCTCCTTCATTTTGTTATATTGTGTGTTATCGTTTAGCTTTGGATTGCACAGTACCTACAACCATTTCCAAGGTACGAGAAAGAGTAGTATCTTGTGATTATTGATCCTTAAATTATGATTGTAATATTTCTTCGACACATCTAGTTATGTGAGTTGGTTTTAAATCAACCGAACACCCAGTGGTCTCAAGAAAAAGCGTTGTGTCACAGTTAAGTTAGATGAGGGAACATATATTTTTAGAATGGTTTGCAAAGGCGCCATTATTATATGTAAGAGAATAAATCATATTTTTTATCACAAGATAATTGAGACATGTTTGATTGATACGCGTGGCACGATACGGTCTAGACGTTACATATCAGACACTTTTGAAACAAATAATGGGTTGAAACAAAGAGTTGCACTCTACTCATTACTTTTTAGTCTAGTTTTATTTTATGATATTAGGGTAGTGCAAGAGAGTAGAAAAAGGTTGACATAAAAGGGTATTATACAGATATTAATTTAGAGATTACTGCCAACCATATCTCGTTTGATAGATTTAATGAGTTTAAATATTTACAATAAATAGTGTTAGAAACATAACTCAATTTGGCATTGGAAAATATAGTTTTCCGTTGCTTAGAGACTTTTGAGAACAAGATTAAGAATTTCAGTGTTAAAAAAAAGTAGATTGTATTACATTTGAAGATTTGAGAGGAAATGATTTTAAATGTTCTCTCTACTGTGATTTTCCTGTAATCAAATAAACTGTACTCATTTTTCCATGTCAATTTGTTCATAACATCTGGCGACCGTGACAAGACTCAGTTGGTAAAATGAGTGATATTAACAATTTGAACAGGAAACGTGGTGTATATCGAAGAGCTTTTACAAAAGCAACAATTTCACTAAAAGCGTTGCTGGAGAAGAAAGAAATTGATATAATCATGATCCAAGGAAATTATACGTTGCTAGAAGATAAGGCGAACCTCGTACACAGTTTGGATCAGGAAATTTCCAACACCTCATAGAGACAGAGGCGACAAAAGAAGATCTTATCAATGAGGTAGAGGTAGTGGAAGACTACAAAGTTAAGTTTCATGTTTTTTCAGCTGCGGTCTCTGATGCTGTTTCTTTTTGGAAAAAAGAACATGAAAATGAGGTTCAGTCAACTGTAATTACTAACCATAATTTAATAAGTAAATATCGTCTTCCAAACATTTAACTAAGAAAATTTAGTGGAAATTTACCATATTGGTTGGGTTTTTGGAACCATTTTTAGAAGAGTATTGAGGATCAGGTGTTAGATAAAGCAGACAAATATGAATATATTATCAAAGCAAATTTACCTAATTACAAAGCTCGTGATATTATCGACAGTTTCCTGGCAACTGTATAAAACTATCCCAAAGCCATACAGAAACTTAAATCATGCTTTGGTAAAGATTCTTTATTGGTAGAGGTTTACACTAGAGAAATATTTTCACTCATGAATGCCAGTATCATTCCTGATGTATCTTCTCTGTATGATAAAAACGAAACTCACCTTAGTTATTTGGAGCGTCTAAGGGTAACCTCAGATATATATGCTGCGATGTTGTTCCTAATGTTTAACTACAGATATGTTAAGCACTTGGCCGAGGAGTGGTGGAGGAAAGAAATGAGCCTGAAGAACTTCTTAAGTGTTTAATGAAGTTCCTGGAGGATGAAGCAGAACGGGAGGAGAAGATCAAGATTTCTGTCAAAACTCCAAATAATGGTACCATCACTGATAATCCTGATAAGATGGAAAGGGACAAGATTATTGATCCTGCTCCATAGGATGGTAGTTTTAGACTCTATCTACCTCATCACGCTCTCATGAAGGAAACAAGTGCGACCACGACCATGAGCCCTATTTTATTCCTCAGCAAAATAGTTTGGAACCTCTTCTCTAAATGATTGTTTTGTGATGGTCCCAACCTAATTGAATTGATCCGGCTATCCTTCATAGAATTAGGAGGTGGGAAATATGAATTGTTGCAGACAGTAAAAAAGCTTTTCTTCAGATAAGTATCCGTGAAGAAGATAGGAACTATCTCTGTTTTATGTAGTGGAATGAAGCTGAGCATATCGATGAGATCTTCAGACACACAAGATTAGTCCCTTCCTCTTGGTTGCAGTTATGGAGTTGAAGAAATATTAACAGAACACTCGTTTCAATCCCCTGATCATTAAGCGACTTATACAGAGCTTCAATGTAGATAAAGTTGTCACGAGCATTGACGGTGAATTAGAAGTAGATCAGTTTATCCAGCAATCTAGTGAGGTCTGATCTGAAGGCAGATTTAATTTGAGAGGATAGCAATTTACGCAAGACGAGGGATAATCTGCCCCTCTTTGATCTGTCTTAGGAATGTTATAGGATCTGCAAGATGATACGTTGATTCTGAATGTCACTGGTTGAATAGGTGTGATATAGGAGATGTGACAAAAAGGAAAATTTTGTCTCTTGCTCAAAGAATCTTCGATCCTGTGGGAGTGACATGTCCCATTACTCTTTATGCAAAAGTGTTGACTCAGAGGACATTGAAGACTCGCATTGAATGGGATACAGGGGTGGATGAAAAATCCAAATCTGAGCTTCTCACCTGGGTAAAAAATCTCCTTCTACTGGTGGAAATCAAGATTTCTCGATGGTTTGGAAGAAGTGATCGTGTTTTATGTGAAGCCAGTCAAATTGCTTATTCAGCGGCTGTTTTCGTTAGATGTGAATCCAGTGATTATCAAACAAGTGTGCAGTTATGTGAAGCAAAATCACACGTAGCCTCCCTCAAAGGAATAACTATCTCTATTTTAGAATTGCTAGCATCTATAATTGGTTTAAGTTTGTTACAATGTGTACTGGAATATACTTGTTTGAAGGTTCCTGAGGATTTTTATTGTCGTATTCTTCTACAGTACTTGCTTGGAATTCTAGGAATGATAACTAGTCTATTTTTTTAAGAAATTGTGTGAATGAGATCAGGAACTTGACTGATCCCAGTCGTTGGCGACTTATTCCAGGTTCATGGAACCAGCTGATTTTCATCACGTGGATGTTCTGTTTTAAAGCTTGTGGATTCCCAATGGTGGGAAGGCCCTGCATGGTTACATGATTGACCAAACTGTTGGCCAGGAGCAGAACCTGTTTATGAAGAAAAGACATATCTGAGGAAATGAAGAAAAATCCATTAAATGAATTATTTTACTACAATCAACGAAGCTTCACTGTGGTATGCAAGATATTTTTCCAGTTATCGAAGAATAGTTCGTCTAATTGCATGGATTCTTCCTTTCTGGAAGAATCGTCTAAGATGATAAAAGATTTCACAAGAGAACTTGGAAGCTAGTGAGATATATAAGGATGAAATTAGACTAATTAGTTTCATTCAAAAAGAAAGTTTTCATGTACCATCCGATAAAAGATTATCCTCACGAAATTCTTTTGTGGAAGACGGTGTCCTCGATTTAAAACAAGACTATTCTTCAGAGAAGATTTGAAGCTGTTCAGATCCCTATGAATCTCCCAGCTCACCATGTTGTTGTTTCCCTTCTGATCATGGAAGAGCATGTGAAACAAAATCACATCGGAGTACAACTTTATCTTAACCAACTGAGACAACATTTCTGAATTATTGGGGGAAGGAAAATTGGGAGAAATGTCATGTAATTGTGTCAGATACCGGAGACATGAGGGAAAACATGTGGATGTAGCTCAAGCTCCTTTACCCCTCAACAGCATAAGGGAGGCATTTGTGTTTGAAGTAATTGGGGTTGAATTGGCGGGTCCTCTGTTTCTGAGAGAGGAATGTAAAATATGAATTGTAGTTTTCACCTGTGCTCTCTACTGCGCAGTAATTCACGAATTGATTACTTTTCTTTCCACTGAGGCTTTTCCTTCAACTTTTACAGCGTTTTATAGCTCTAAGAGGGCGTCATTTGTTAATTACTCTGACAATGGCACCAACTACAATCTGCCTAGTGCTCCAAGGTTAATAAGAGTAACAAAAATACTCTTGAAGCGATTTTAAGGCAAGTCTTCTCTAACTTTCCAAGACATGCTTACTCTTCTCTGTGGTATAGAAGCTGCAATTAACTCCTGGCCACTGACATATCTGGCAGAATATTGTGACGCTTTAAGTCCTCTCACCCCGGCTTGTTTTTTACACGAAATAAAGGAAATTTGAGTTCCAGAATGTGATGCCTTGGATGCTAAATGTCTGAACCGACGAAACCATCATCTGCTCAATCTAGGAAATTAATTAAAGAAGAGATTTAAGCAAGAGTACCTGGGATATTTGGCACTTAGTAAACGGAACAACAAGTCCTCTACTTTGTTCAAGATTGGTGATATAGTCTTAATTGGATCAGACAATTCCAAAAGAATGGAATGGCTCCAGGGTAAAATTTGGGAGATGTTTCCTGGTTCCGATAGCTTAACAAGACTCGCAAAAGTCGTGAATTTTAAAGGTGTAATTCTTAGACCTATACAAAGACTCTAACCACTAGAGTTTCTTGATGATAAATGTGAAACACTGAGGACCTCGTTCGAGGAAAAGAGAGTAGTTTCTTAGAATATGCTCCTAGATATGAAGTAACGCCCCCAAAAACCACACGTTCTTGTAAAAGAGTCAACGTCCCCTCACGATATACCGATTAGTTGAGGTGGGAGAATGTTAGAAAAGAAACGCGAATTGTCAAAGGAAAACATTTGTTTTCTGTTGCCTAGAGACTTTTGAAAACAAGTTTAAGAACTTTACTGTTAAAATAGTAAATTCTATTACATTTGAAGATATGAGAGGAAATTCTTTTTAATTTTTTCTGCGTTGTGATTTAGCTGTATTAAAATAAACTGTATTCATTTTTCCGTATCAATTTGTTCATAACAACTAGCAAAAACAATATTAGATTTAAAATTAGGAAGAGTCAGGAAATGCCTGTTATTACTCAGCAAGTAAATTGTTGACATCTCTCCTGCTTTCAGGGAATGGAAAACTAAATATATATTACAATTTTACTGGTTGTCCTCTCTGGGTGTGGAGTGTGATTTCATAACTTACATAACGAGAAAGAATTTAGGATGTTCGAAAAAAGGGTGCTTAGAAAAATATTTGGTCCAAAAAGGGATGAAGCTACCAGAGATTGTAAGAGGTTACATAATGATGGGTTACATACCGAGTATTCATCACAAGACAATATTGGGATATTAAAGTCTCGTTGATTGCGTTGTGCCGGGCTTTCTAGTTCCTAACGCCGTAGAATAAGTAAGTAAGTAATCTGAAGACTGCACATAGATGTAACGACGGTAGGATAGCAAAATAATGGTGCAGGCCATACACTCTTAGTTATAATAGTTCTACCTCATCATAATTATTATGTAATTTATTTAAAGTCTTCAATTATAATCTACATTAGTGATTCTCGAACTTGTATGCTCTACGTACATCCTGGAAAAAAAAAAATTATATATATATATATAAAAACTGGCAGATATACAATTTACAGATATAAAATATTTTAGTATAATAATGGGTATAAATCTAGCAAAATTATCAATATTACAACAATGTGGCACTTCACCATTTAGTGACTATCAATCTTATTAACTGTAAAATCTGCATACTACTTGTACAGTAATCCAATCGTTTCATCGCAGAGGGGTAGAAAGGAAGGCAATACTGTCAACCTGGGCTCTGTTCCATAAAGCTAAAAGTATTGACAATCGTCTGTTAAGTCACCGGTGTTGTCATAAGAAGTGACTAGTTACTGGGGTTTTCAAACTAGTTCACGAATTAATTCATTAGTCAAACCAAGGCTGGTTAAGAAGACAGGTATTCAGCTGTTTAATCTAGGTTTTTTTAACAACACGTCTTAGTACCCGTTTGCTTGTACTTCAATGTACTAATTAAAATAATGTTTAGGAACCAGAAATGTTTTAATTTAGAGGAAGTGCACTAGTATTTGCGTGAAGGGAGAGTGGAAAACCATTTAATAAAAACCTTCCTCTGTGCTCCCGATTGGAATCGAGCCCAGATCTCCCTGTCTTTAATAAACTATTCCAACACGAGGATAGCGCATTAGACCATGCGGCTACCAAAGCGAGGTAACATTGATTTATTAAAATAGATCACGATGTAGCGTCCACCCAAATGTATCGTCCACCACGACGCATCGTCATTAATTATATACCTTGGTAGACGATATTATACCGTTGTAACAAGTTGTTATTAATATTTCGAGAAAACTTCATGACTACAAGATCAGTGTTTTATAAACTAAGTTCATTATTGTTATTAATATTTTAAAGATTATCTGTAATTCAAAATATGAGTGAAATCAAAAGACAAATATTGATGTACGGAATGGTAATTTAACTATTTTCAAATTAATATGGAGGTTAATAGTAAAACATGTTGAGTTGAGTGAGAAAACAATAAAAACTTGGGTATTACCTGTGTTAGTTGCGTGAGTTATGTAAGGACGAAAATTTTGCTAGAAGTACATCAATCAATCGAAATAAGAATACATATATAAATAACATTATTAAAAATCATGCAAATAGGGCTCACGGTTTGATGGATAACCTGGCTGGAGTAGAATCACCTTCTGAGGTAGCTGAATCCCCGGCGCTTTAACTCCCTATGGTAGAGTGTCTGAGTGTGCAAGCAGCAGGAAGGTCATTATGTGCTGAAACAAATATAAATAGTCCAATATAAATAGGACTGGCATATAATATTCACGCTAAGTTTCGAAATTTTAGTGAAAGCGATTTTCAATAAGATCTACTGACCATGTTACTACATTATATCTATTTTAAATTAGTTGGAAACAAACCTGAATATGGGAAAATGAGCCCGAAACCTTTGGCTCAGGGCACCGATACTCTACTACTGAGCTATCTAGGATCCATCTCATGTTTAAATAAATTCTTCACTCATAGTTGATGGCTGAGTCTGTGATGGACGTGTGGAGTTGTCAGCTTCATATGAGCAACTAATACTATGAGAGCGATAATACTTGAGTCACCTGACACCTCGGACGACTGATAGGTAGCCAAGAATGCAAAAAATATTTTATTTTAACGTGAAATTCTAATAAATATCCACGCACATCACAAACTCAGACTCAAGACTCAATCTTAAATCGCATATAACTACATAATATTAAGCAACTGTCCCACCTTGTAGTTTCCCAACCTCGACATGTTTGTGGCCGATAATGTAGTTCCTGGCAGATATAAACTGTTTCTTGAATCACCTGAAACTTATCAATTCCAGGAGGAAGAAAATAAATATTTCGACCAGACTCATATTGACAAAATTACGTTTTTAATGAGAAATATTGTAGTACAAGCTAGTCAACAAAATACACCAACCAAGTTATGGTTTATTTCGGTCATTTCCGGGGAAACGAATGTGGATTATTGAGTCGATTGTTAGAATAATTGTATTGTTGGGAGTTTCGTGGGCACATAATTGGTGGTTTTGAACCCCTGCCTATGAAACGCTTTTCAAATAAATTAAAGAATTCATAGTCTACCAGTTAAATAAATAAATATTATCACTATATTTTTACTTTGTTATTTCATTCATTGACCTCAACTCAAAAAAATATAATTAAGTAAGTGTTAATAATGGTTGGTAGAGCAAATATAAATCTAACACTATTCATATGAAACAAACATTCTAACCGTTGCTATCCTTTTAGTTGTAAGGATGACCAGTTATTACTAATTGGGACTTCCATGAAAGTACTGTTTCAGTTAACTTTAATCAAATTCATTATAAAATATAAATATAATAAATAGATACCCATGTGTGAGATTCCTACAGAAAACACATGTTTTTATCTAGGAATACCCTGATTAGATGGTAGATTATCTTGGGTGATGATGTCCATTAATATATTTTTATCCTTTTAGCCTCGTATTTGAGGCTCCCGTAATGTAGTGGATAATTTTATATTACAATATCACGTGTAATATTAGCGATTTTATTTATTTTTAAATCCTAGTTTCAGTAATCAAACTCTTTCATTTCTTACAAACAAATAATTATTAGTATTTGTTGCTAGGAAACATAATATATTTCAATATATTATAATAGTCGTTTCCATATTATTGTTGTTTTATTTTATCAAGTTAAAATATTTATTTTTCATAAGTATAGTAAATATTTTAAACGAAACTATGTTGGGAGTATCAGAATATTTTCATGTTATATGCTTCGATGTTTAAAATTTCTTGTGTGTCCCTACACCAGCTATTAGAACAGTCTCCAAAACTTTTACAATATAAGATCCTTTATTCTTTTAAAAATTCTTAATATCAAACTGGCCCTTTTAACACAAAATCTAAATAAATTTTTCTTCTTTCTCGAATCGTTCTTTTATAATCTTTTTTAATTTCTGGACAATTTAATGCCAGAAAAAGATGATATTATATAGACCGGAGAACGTGTTCTTCAAGGTCCTTCAAGTTTTATTTGTATGTATTGGTTGATATACGTAATTTAGAACAATTTTTATAACTGGTGAAACCCGCCTCGGTGGCGTAGTTGGCTAACGCGCTAGTCGTTTTGGTTGAGCTCGACCGCCGAGGACGGGGAGATTGAGGTTCGAGTCTCGGTCGGGTGAACTGGGGGTGGTTTTTCCTAAATGGTTTTCCACTCTCCCTCCACGCAAATGTGGGTTCACTTCCTCTAAATTAAACCTTCCCAATTCCTAATCCATTAGTGTAATTAGTACGTAAGCGTATAACCCGAACGGATAGTAAGACGTGGTGCTAAATATTATTATTATTATTATTATTATTATTATTATTATTATTATTATTATTATTATTATTATTATTATTATTATAATTGGTGAACAATAGCTATGCGGTGATCTAGAATAATTTAAGTTCGAGCTAACGTAAATATTTTATGTTTATTTGCTACTAGATTTAACCAGTATTATTAATTGTAGCTCAGCCCGTTTCACCCCTAGGTCACAGAGGGGAGGTGCAGTCATTATTTTCTCTTCTCGGAGTTACGAATAAATCTGTGCAGTTAAAACAAAATATACAATAAAAAAGTCATTTGAAAAAAAGTTCATATAAAATTAAAAAAAGTTCTTAATTTTCCACATTATATCGTAATATGAATGTACACATCACGGCTCGGTGCGGCGTGGTTGTTCTCGTACTCCAAATCGGCAATGATGAAAACTCGGAGTAGATCGTCCCTCGACTCTCTCCGTCACCATCCTAGAACTCTTCCTCGCCGTTGTCATTCGGACTGAAGACTACTCTTCTCAATGCTGTTGTCCCTGTTCCCTGGACACGCCCTGGTCCTCCCTCCTGTGTCGACCGGCTCGATGTTGATGTTGCTCGTCACAGATATTATCAACAGTACTGCTCCCCGTTCCAGGTAGCCCTCTGTTGAGAATAGGGACACCACTCAGATTGTAGAACTACCTGAAACTAATGTGTAAGATTAAGTCGACGCTGTCTGAGGTTGTTGGACTCCCTCTTCTCGTTGACGTCCTCAGCAATGTCCGCCATCATCTGATGATAATGACGCGTCTCTGGTGAATATTCCGAAGCTGTGGTGTTGGCTCCCTCATTGGTGAGAGTTGAGAGGTCCATCTCGATTTTGCTCTTCTCTTCTAGAGTACGCTCCAAGTCATCCTCTTCCTATTCTAGATCTTTCTGTTCGACATTCGCAGGTTCGACAACAGGATCTTCAGGTGGTTTTTGGTGTTTCTGTAAAACTTATATAACTTCAACTTCTTGCGGTTCTTTGTCCAAAGGGGAATCTTCAAGTGACTTGCGTCTTCTTCGACAACGTTCTGGGGCTGTACGGCAAAGTTTGATTTTGTTGGCATTAATCACATCTTCCTTATGGTTTATTATTTTATCGCTTTCCTACAGGTAGAGAAAGTATTGTGATCGTCAAAATATAGAACTCGAGAGTTTAATGAATCCCGACGTTTCATGACACCCCGAATCTGAACAGGGTTTTTTTTAATTCGCGGCTGTCGGTCTGTCTGTCTATCTGTACCTCCAATTAAAACCTAAACAATTTAACCGATTGGGAAAAAACTTGGTATCTAGGGTTTTATATGTTTGCTCCAAGTGGTTTTTGAAATTGGATATCCATCCCTAAACTTAAGGGTAGATTACTGAAGGGCGAAAAGAGAAAAGGACGATTTTCTCGAAATTGGCTTTAAAGATTTTGATAAAATCTCATTACAAAATATTTATAAACATTCCAAACAAAATGGTTAACCTTAATATTTCAGCAAAATAAATTTAAGGGCGTCAGTCTGATGGGTAAATTATATTTTTTTTATCATATCTCCGTAACTATTTGAGATATGAAATTACTTATCATTAAAAATATGTAGCTATATTTATAATGCAAATATTTTATTTGAAGCATATTTTTACAAAAACCGATAGCTTTCAAGCAATACGCAAATATTATTTCTTAATTTTTCTAATAATAAAGGTAAAATAATGCGACCGTAAAAAAATCTAACATGAAATGTTGATGGATGTCGACGTCTCATGACCCCCCGAACCCTAAAAAGTGGTCTTTGCAATGTTGTCTGTCTGTGTGTTTGTTTAAACTTTAATTTAAGAGTAGTTTAGTAAAGGGAAAAAGGGAAAAAGAGAAAAAATCGATTATCTCAAAATTGTCTCAAACTATTTTGATTAAAATTCGTAGCCAGGCGTTTATTAGGATTATAAATATTTTTCTTAAATCTTTTCATGAAAATGAATTTTTGATTAATTTACAGAAGCAGAAATATCCGTATCTCTGCAAATATTTGAGATATTAAATAACATATTATTGGAAAATTGTAGTACTATTAAAAATAAAAACTTTATTATGAAATATGTTTTTATAAATACAACAGTTTTTGACATATAGTTAAATATATTGATACAATTTTGTGAACTTTAGTAGTTAAGAGATACTATTTAAGTTCTAACGCCATAATTCTCCAATGCCATAGAGTAATTAAAAATAAATGGTACGGCACACCGCACAGACTTTCTATCTCTTTCTATAAACTCCTAAGATTTCTGAACGGAATAATGTACATTGTATCATCACCACTCCACATAAGAACACGCATAAAATAATATACAATGATATAGAATCAATGAGAAAAGAGGCGCATCTTTGTCCACCTAAGAGCATTTCAAACAGTTTAATGTCTTCCACAAGGGTCAACACTTCGTATTAAAATTTCGATTTCTGGTTAAAATTTTAACATTTTATAAGGTGTTGCAGATCTTCAAGTCATCGCATTGATATTTAATTATTCATTTATACATTTTGACCAATAAAAAATGTAAATATTGACTATTGAGTCTAAAATGGAGATAGATCATTGCTATGCAAACATTTCTCCAAAGAGATTTAAGGAAAAATAACATACTTTTTTAGATACTTATATTTAATTACTCTATGGCATTGGAGAATTATTGCGTTAAGACTTAAGTAGTATATGTTTACAACTAAAGCTCACAAAATTGTATTAATATATTTGCAAATATCTCAGAAACTGTAGCTTTTATAAAAATATATGTCAAATAAAAGTTTTTTATTTCTGATAGTCCTACAATTTTGCAATGATAAGTTGTTTAGTTTATCCAATAGTTGTGGAGATACGGAAATTAACGCTTCTGTAAAGTACCCTAAAAATTATTTTCATAGGAAAATGAAAATAGCCAGTTTATTTATAATCTTAATCAACGCCTAGATACGAATTCTAATCAAAATCATTTGAGTAGATTTTGAGAAAACCAAATTTTTCTCTTTTCACCCTTCGGTAAACTACCCTTAATTTTAAGTTTTTATAGACACACAGACAGACGGCATTGCAAAGACTATTTTTTAGGGTTCGGGGGGTCATGAGACGTCGACATCCATCAACATTTTAGGTTAGTTTTTTTTTACGGTCGCAATACTTAAACTTTAATGTCCAAAAAGTTAAAAAAATTAATATAATTGCGTATAGATTGAAAGTTATTGATTTTATAAAAATATGTTTCGGATAAAATATCTGTATTATAAATATATATACATATTTGTAATGCTAAGTAATATCATATCACCAATAGTTTCGGAGCTATTTAAAAAAATGTTAATTGACGCTTCAGACCGGAGCCCTTAAATCCATTTTGCCGAAATATTGAGGGTAGCCATTATGTTTGGAATATTTATTAATGTTTATAAATGAAATTTAATCAAAATCGTTAGAGCCGATTTTGAGAAAATTGACTTTTTCTCTTTTTGCCCTTCAGTAAACTACCCTTAATTTTAAGTTTTAATAGACACACAGACAGACGGCATTGAAAAGACTATTTTTTAGGTTTCGGGGGGTCATGAGACGTCGAAATTCATCAACATTTCAGGTTAGTTTTTTTTACGATCGCAATACTTAAGCTTTAATGTCCAAAAAGCTAAAAATATATATATAATTGCGTATAGATTAAAAATTATTGGTTTTATAAAAATATGTTTCGAATAAAATATTTGTATTATAAATATATATACATATTTGTAATGCTAAGTAATTTCATATCTCAAATAGTTTCGGAGCTATTATAAAAAATGTTAATTTACGCATCAGACCGGAGCCCTTAAAGCAATTTTGCCGAAATATTGAGAGTAGCCATTTTGTTTGGAATATTTATTAATGTTCATAAATGAAATTTAATCAAAATCGTTAGAGCCGATTTTGAGAAAATCGACTTTTTCAGTTTTTTCCCTTCAGTAAACTACCCTTAATTTTAGGGGTAGATGTCCAATTCCAAAAACCCCTCGGGGCAACTCTATGAAAACCCAAGATATCAAGTTTCAGCTCAATCGGTAACATAGTTTAGGCTCTAGTTGGAGGTACAGACAGACAGACAGACAGACAGACAGACGGAAATTCAAAAACCACTTTTTTGGATTCAGGAAGTCATGAAACGTCAAAATTCATCAAAATCTCGACTTCGATTTTTTTGACGATCACCATACTTTCTCTACCTGTAAGATAGAGGAGAAAGTAATAAGTAGGTCTCTCAAAAAGTGTATTTTATTTTTCCTTAAGGGTGTATGGCCCAAAATTAATAATGTATAAATTATATATATATTAGTAGGTCTTCTTAAACCAAACTTGGATCAGTGTATTAAATATAGATTAAATGTATATTTTGAGCACAGTGTTTACTCAAAGTTTGAAATTTTGGCATCTAATGCAACGATTTTTAGAAAAACCAAATAATGCAAAGATTTCATATTTGGAATGTTAGAAGTACTTGAAGAGGTTTATTAAGAGAAATAAATATTATTTCACTGAACCTTCAATCAATTGCATAAAAAACTGCCAAATAAATGCAATATTCAATTAATTATTTTGTATACTTAAACGTATGTAATAAATGGGGGAAGTAAATCAATTAGTGCCGACTTCTTTTAACTTTAAAATGGTACTTCAATCACATTAATATTCAATCTGAAACTCATAAAATTTTATGTGAGCTGAGGTGCTACATATTTTGCCCCCGGATTTTGAAAATATATCTGATGCAACCCCGCAATAGCTGAAACAGAACGGCCCGGTTAGAGTAGAGAGAGAGAGCTCATCCCTTCTCACTCCACGTCACTAGCTGTCTGTCCTTGAAACCATAAATATGTTGCCAGTGGTTTTGGCCTGACCCATCCCCATCTCTCTTTAGAGATTGTTGTTACCTGGGCTCCACCGTTTTCAAGTCCGTGTAGCAAGTGCGACGATTGTTGAAAGGATTTTTTCAATGTCGCTGAGTATAGTTGCATTTAATGTCTTTAGGTATGTGTGAGGTGTAATAATAGTGAGAAGAACATTTTTATTATTTAAAAAAATTGCCCCACAAAAGTTTAAGGATGGCAGAATATATGTAAAAGGCAAAAGTAATAAGCATTCCAAATCAATAAAACGCTTTTACGAAGAAATTCGGAAAGCCCAAACCACTAATAAAATGGTGAAATGACTTCAAACCTAAATTATATTATTCAACTTAAATAATAAAATGGTGAAATGACTTCAAACCTAAATTATATTATTGAACTTAAATAATAAACTTTTTTTTTTAAATCCTTTTTAAATTTCGAACTAAATCTGGAACCTCCAACTTAGCACGTCAATATCTTACCACTGAGCTATCTAGGGCTAAATCTGTATTAGGGTCATTTATCGCTCATATTTTAAGGGTTAGTCGGTAATAGATGTGTAAAATCGTCGGCCATTTAATAACAATCAGAAACAAATTCCATCGTTGATCTATGGTAGCTTTATGCTACCGTTTGAAAATTTTCTACTAATTTTAAATTCTTTCTTGGATATAATTTGTAAAGCAGAAGTCACCAACCTTTATTTAGCTGCGGACGACATAAATGTTTTACCAATACAGTAAACCACTTATTAAGTATTTAATAAAAAAAATAGAAAATATTTTAAAGAATGACTTGACCACCAAGGACGGTGATATCGAGGTTCGAATCTCAGTCGGGTGAACTGGGGTGGTTTTCCTAAATGGTTTTCCACTCTCCCTCCCCGCAAATGCGGGTTCATTTCCTCTAAATTACACCTTTCCAATTCCTAGTCCATTAGTGTAATTAGTACTTAAGCGTAGAAACCGAATGGGTAGTAAGACGCGGTGCTAAATAATAATAAATTTAAGATTGACCTTGAACAAAGAATACAGCGTGAGATGAAAGCCTATATTTGAGTTACGTTAATAGGTATGGACAATTGTGCATTATGTTAGATAAATAAAGATAGATTACTTTTTAGTCATATTGGCCATGAGATGAAATTTGTAGGTTAATATATCTTTCCTACCATATATAATTTGATTAGCCCGCTTACGGTAATAGTAATTATGAGGAAATGACTGAACAGATTTTGACAAACTACCACTCATTTTAACGATTAGGAGTCCAGGATATCGGGAAAAGTAGTAGTTTTCCACGGAAACCCAATTCTCACAGATAATTTTCAGTGTTTCATTCTTTGTTTAATCATCATGGAAACCAATATTTGCTGCATGACTGTAAATCTCTAAATAAACTATATCATCTTGTATTCTGAAAATTGAAAAATGACACCTGGACACGGGAATCGAACCCGAAGTAATCCCCACTAATAAGCATAATAATAGCTCTGGCTATTAATTCTTTATATCATCTTGGCTAAAAAATAATAACTCAATCTTCATTAATTGTTGGTCCGAACACATCACTTTTTTCTCTTTGAATGCTGGTCATAGCACATCTAAATTGAGATGCCTAAACTGGGAAAATATTTATTTTTTTATTGGAATGTTATTATTAATTTAAATTTAAATTAATAATATTGAGTATAATTTGAAAATTAAAAGGTTAAGTTGTTAAGTTCGTGAAAATATTGTCTAAGTTTAGTTTTTCGCATGATACAATTTTTTTAAATATGTTTTGGTATGTATTATAAGCTCAAAAACGATAAAATGAACTTGAATAGTGTTAAAAAAAAAGTTAGTCATTTTAACTATCTAAGTATGAGTTTTGGTGCTCACTTTTTCCAAATAATGGGTTTTAGTGTTCATTTTAGCAAATAGTAACAAAATACAAATACATAAGTTAAGCTATGTTTTCATTTTAACGCTTAATTTGAGTGTATATTTAAAATTAGTAATGTTTTGTACACCCCATATATCTTTTCACATTCCTACAAATAGAGTAAGTTCACTTATGTTTCCATGTTGATAATTAATTTTGAGGGAATGATATTTCAAATGTTTGAGTACCACATCTATATTTTAACATTCTCTCTTTCTATCAGACTCCCACGCTCTCACACACCCTATCCCACTCTCTCCCTCACACACACACACACACACACACACACACACACACACACACACACACACACTATAAAACACTCTCTTTAATATAATCTTTTCTCATTCTTTCTCTCACACTTTATCCCTCTCTCTCACACACTCTCTACACTCACATCCACGCTATATCACACAATTTCTCTCACACTATCTTTATTATACTCTCTCTCTTAACCTCTCTCTCAAACACTCTCTCTCTCAACGGCTCTTTCTTTCTCTAACGCTTTCTCTTTCTCAAATTCTCTCAAATGCTCTCTCACAAACGTTCTCTCTATCTCTCAAACACCCTCTATTTCAAGTTCTCTCAAAATCTCTGACTAAACTCTTTCTTTCTCTCTCTCTCTCTCTCTCTCTCTCTCTCTCTCTCTCTCTCACACACACACACACACACACACTTTATCACGCATTCTCCCTTGCCTATTCTATTTCTCTCTCACACATACACACTCTCCTCACACGCACTCATACTTTCATTTTCACACTCACCCTCACACTTACACAATCACACCCTCAAACACTTAAACTCTCATTTTCCCTATCACATTTTATCACTCTCTATATCATATATCTTATATATTATTTGATAAGCCCGTTTCCAGTAGTAGAAATTACGAGGAAATGACTGAACAGATGTTGACTAACGAACACTCATTTTATAGATAAGGGAATCAGGATGCCGATAAAAATAATGGCCTTAAACTAAAACCCAATTTTCCTAGCGAATCTTCAATCTTTTTCTTCTGTGTGGACAGAGGTTCATCTGTACAATCATTCTTTGCTTACATCACCATGAAAACCATGATTTATGTATAGCTGTATATAGGCAAATAAAATATTTGTCTTTGTTTAAAAATAATATCAGCTCAATCGTTAGGTACTTGAGTGGTTTGTGCAACTATTAGATATAGATCTGGGAGAGGGGTAATTTTAAAGTTCCCATAAGGGTGTGAAGGGGGAAAATATACGCTTTGATTCGAATTACACACCGAAAACTAAATATCTAAGAAAAGTTGATAGCCTTTGACGAGTAAACTTTTAATCAAAAATTTAGTGAGGGCTTGTTTATTATAGAGATCCTTCCCAATAAAATTTTAAAATACATTTTAGTGTAATAATCTGCAGCCATTGCTGCAACGACCAACTAGTTAATATATAATGTTACTTATGATCATCTCACACCTCTATAGTTGAGTAAAAATAGTATTTGTAATAAAAAAAGCTCGAGATTTTGATGGATGTCGTCGTTTCATTACCCCTTAAATCTGAAAAAAAAAATTATTTTTTTAATAATGTCAGTCTGTAGCTCTGACTAGAGACAAAACTATTTTACCAATTGGGATAAAACTTGGGATATGGGGTTTTTATAAGGTTTCTCAGAGGTTTTTTATAATAATCTATTCAATCCTAAAATTAATGGTAATATTTTTTACTTAGGGATGGAAAGTGAAAAAATAGATTATATCAAACTCGACTCGATTAAAATTAATATATACATATATATAGTTTAAAATTAAAACAAAATGGAAGTTCTCATATCCTCATGAAAGTAGCTTTGAGGGTAATTTACACTTAAGGAAACTTCCAATATTTATCGTATCGCCACACCTCTTTGGGATACGAATTAATTTATCATTTCAAAAATGAAGGCATACTAAATATAAAAATCGTTATTTGAAATTATACTACTATAAAGCCACACGGCTGACTCACTGGCATTAATGTTTACCCACTTCCAGATGAGCTAGAAACTTGAAATTTGACAAACTTATAGCTTCTTAAATATATAACGACCCAGTCTAATCAAAATTAAAATAGATTTACTCGGTGATTGTAGGGGTGGTAAAACTGATTACAGCTCAGACAGACGGTGCAGCCGCACAGTCGTGTAATAAACACGCAAACGGTTTAACCTACACAAAATTACGAGAATTGTTGGGGTGGTACACCATTCCAAAAGTTTGGGAACCACTGGTCTACAGAATATAAAATATTTCTCTTTCAGCATGTTCTTAAATTAATTTACTTAGTTCCTTACGATTGCAAGATTTGATTAAAAATCTCAAGTTTAAGTAATGTAACGCGTTTACAAGTATATTGTGACATTTACCATTGTCAATTCACACTTTACACACAACACTTTTTTTATTTATATCCACACGGTAAACTGCTGTGACATTTTGATGTACACAATTAGTTTGCCTTTTTACAGGCACACTTTTTCGTTTGACGCTGTTTTTCTGAGACTATACACTTGCAACTGGCATATACCTGGCCCTCAAACTTTGATTTCTTATTCACAGCTTCACGAACTGTTACATATTTTTCTGGGATGTCTTTATAAATTTATGTGCCAGAAATCTAGAGGTCACTTCTATTAGACTGGGTTGTAATATATTTATTAGATTTTATGAGGTATTTTTTTACGACTTTAATTTGTTTGTTTTGTTTGGATTTTCACAGCATACCATCGGGAATAATTGTATATCCCACAGTTTGGGAACCTCTGCTGTAGATTTTTTTAAATAAGCCTTTACTATCTTGGGCGTATTGCAATAAGCTTGTAACCAACTAGACTGATTGAGCGAACAAAGGTGCATTTCCTTACTAGCCTAAAGCTGTATGGGCTCATTGCAATAAGCCTAAAAGTTATCAGGCTGATAAGAAAATATAATATTTTTTTCAATTAGCCTGGTTCATTGTAAATTGACGGTGCCTTTTCCATTAAGCCGGATTTTCTAATTAGCCTACGACATATATACTATATGTATATATAATATATACAGATAAATATATATAAATACATTACATATATATTACGGATAAGTCTTTAAATTTGTAATTTGCTGTAATGTTCTGTGGGTGTAATATTTCTCTTTTCTCTAAAAGTGTATATTATTTCGTTTATGTTCTTTGGTAGAATGTGCAACAATGTATATTATCTCATTTCAAATATCTTACGAGTTTTAAGTAAATATATCTTTTTTTATTTATAGTAGCGAGAAAGTCTATGCTGTGCACACTCCCCACCTTTTTAAAAAACAAATTAGCCCTTTTGCATAAAAAATTCTATAACTTTGTTTGTGGATATAACTTAGAGAAAAAATATGATCTTGCTAGAAAATTACGAAGTTTAGTTCCGGTGGTAGTGCGTCCACCTACGGAGCTAAGGGCCCGAGCTCGATCACTGGCATGGTCGAGAAATTTATCATTGTTGGAATGTGGGGTTACCCTTTCACAGTGATGAATTGACGGCCGGGGGATGGATTTTGTGTCTGTCCTAGATTTAAAATTAGAGTAATTAGTACAAGGCGTATAACCTGAACAGGTAGTAAGATACGTGGCGCTAAATTAAAAGTTAAAATAATAATAGCACCGACAACCTATAATGGCATCACATAACATAATTTGCGAGCCAATACTGTATTAGCTGGTTCAGGTTACAAACATGTCCAGATGGACACTAACATATTCCACTTCCTCCTTTACATCTCCACAATCATAATCTCTTTTTATGTCCTTTTTCATAAAATGTTTTTTCTAATGTATTTTCTCCCCTTTGTTCAGACGTAACGAATTAGTTTTATAACAACTATCAAAACATAGTTTGTAGGTCCCAAATTCAATTCCCGCGTCAAGATGTCATTTTTTAATCAAAATAATATGTAGATGAGCCTATAACCGTAATTAACAAATACTCATATTTGACATCGTGAAGATACGTAACATCCGCCTCCCCTCCCCCTTTTCCCTCCACTCTATTAGTTCGGCATATCTGTATAAAGCACACTTAGTAAGTTTAATTAGTATTATTATTAATTACACTACTGTGTTAATAATGAGCAATATCTAAAACAGAGGAAATGTACCCACATTTCTGTGAAGGGACAAAGAGAAACCATTTATAAAGATGCACTCTTTGTTTACTCGTTCGGGATTTGAACTCTGACCACCATTCATTGTTAAAATAAACTAAATGAGTTTAGTGTTTAAATCAAGTTAAGGTTAACTTTAAAAATGAACCGACGGTTTGGTTCGGTCCCGGGGTGACCTGGCAATCTAGGTGTAAGGTGTCAGACTTCTGTACTGAGGGTCCGGGGTTCAATCCTTGGTCCCGGCACAGACAACTCTGATTTCCAAACCCTTCCTTCACCTCTGACAAGACGTGTATTAATCACAACCTGTGAATGTGAGGAATACCAGACCTCCCCCGTGGTTCGGATTCCACGTTAAACTGTAGTTCCTCCACTTCATCTCACAATCACCCTACCATTACACATTAGCGTAGTTGCGAAAGGGTAGTAAGACGCGGTGCTAATAATAGTTCGGTCCCCGACTTACAGTTTTCATTCATAATAGCCAGAGAAGAAGATTGTCTACCTGCTAACCCGCCCCCTCCCCCACCCTCTCTGCTCTATTCAAAACTTCAGCTCAAGACTTTTTCCTGTCTACCGTTGACGAAGAGGTTTTTTGGTTCTCAACGGGACGGACCGGTAGTATCCACTTTCATCTATTTCTCAGCGACACAAACGCTATCTTACAGATTTTTCTCGACATTAGCGCTGTCCATACATCGTTAAGCCTCCTAAGAGAAATCGTTGTACAACAATGATCTATCTCAATTTTAGACTCACTAGTCAATATTTATATTTTTTATTGGTCAAAATGATTATAAATGAGGAATTTAATAGCAATGAGATGACATGAAGATGTGCAACACCTAATAAAATTTCGATAATTTTAACCGGAAGTCGAGATTTTAACACTAAGTGTTGACCTTTGTGTACCCAATACTGATCTTTTTTTTATCGGTCCATAGATACAATTGAGGACATTAATTCTTTAAAAATAAAATCATAAAATTTAAAACCGATACTCAAAAAATGTTTAACATATGTATAGTGCAATTTATACTTGGGTTTGCTACTGTATATTATTTCATTTCACATATATTACAAGTTTTGAGAAAATATCTCTATTTTTAAATAATAGAGAAAGAAAGTCCGTGCGGTGTTCCGTAGTATTTATTTTAACTTCGATATAATCATAGATGTATGTTTTTAACATATGTTAGTACAAGATAAACAAACAAGTCAGAGATAACAAATAATTTTATGATTAGATCCTTAAATAAATTACCAGTAGATAATATATATTGAAATAATAAAACAATTTTTTAATCTGTATAAAAATGGCCTTAGATAAAGAAGTAGAATTTCAGAAAGCTTTGGACGTGCTGTCAAATCAAATAGACACATACAACGTGTTTCTAAAACATTGCATAAAACTTTGGCAGGATACTCCTTGGATGAAATTAGAATAATTCTCATAAGCAACCTAGGGTCCATCTTCAATATTAACCCCTAAAGACAAAGCTAAAAACGATTGTTGTGTGAAATATTATGAAAACTGCTTAGGGTATTACAACGAATCTTTGTATACTACTTATTGAAACCTTGATCATTAATAAACTAAATGTGCTGTTACCGTTACCCACCCCCATCATGTACAAAAAGGGGGGGTTACACATTCTTTCTAAAATAAAATATTTCAGAGTATGTATTACCAATTTTTACTTAAGATTACAAAACAGGGAATCAAAATTAACAAAAAAGGTGTCATGGAGAAACTGTCTAGCTTTCCCCGTTTCTGAGATAATCACACAAGTTTGAGATCAAAGCCAAGTGCAAATGCCTGCCAGGTAGGCAGCCAGAATCGCAGTTTTATTTCGCAATGCAATCGTTTAACCATTTTTACCGGCACGTGTGACTATGTATCACGTACATTTGGTAAACAAGGTTGGTTTGTGTGTTATGATGGAGAAACTGTAACATTAACTTACAGTTAGTTACAATTGGATCCACCCCATTAAAATGTTGATACGTAACTATCAATTCTTACCACCCGCTCAATTGTTCCGACACAAATAGAATCCCTACAATAGTACTTTTCTCTGTTGTAGTCCCTGTAGACTAATACGGCAAGATAATACGGCACAGTATATTTCATACAGTACAATCCTCTGTAATATTACACTTAGAATTGTTCATGAACTTACCTATGAAATCTTCTATCACTAGCCGCCACCAAATCTGACCTACACTGTGCAGCCAATGTGGAGAGTGGGCCGAGCTAACGAAAGTCTACTGTCAACACGTGATCACTCTCCGTCTGGTCAGATTGAAACTGAGGCGTGACGACATGGAGTACGATTGAAGACAATTATCCAACTGCCCTCTGATGGCTGTCAGAAGAACTTCCCCAAACAAAACAAACATCGAATGATCACCGACTTGTTCTAATTTTCTGATGGAACAACCCTACAAAGTGCCTACGTGACCGAAGACAGCTAGCAACTACGAGCTAGAATTACCTCCCCTTTTTCCGTGCGACGAAACTCACTATATAACAGGCTGGATTTGTCTACCAAAGCTGACTATCTAAAATCTACGAACGAGGACGGATCATTGTCATGGACCTGGACAATGATCGGATAAACTTTTATATATTAATTGGAACGTAACTATGTCGTTTACATATCATAGACACTACTCGTATTCGACTTGTAATATTTTTGTGTTAGAATCTTTATTTTGTTTTTGACTTAATATGTAACATCTCTCTTTATCATCTCAGTCGCATAAATGTAACTTTTGTGTGGCCACTTGGGTGCGGTAACCAGTTGGTTATTTTGTTTTGAAATCCACCATTGGTAATTTTGTTTTGAGGAAATTAAACGTAATATGTTGAAATGTGTGGATTAGTATGTCGTACTATTTCTCGCGACTGTAGAAGTAAAATCATGCTTGTTATTTTTTTTTATACTTTAAATTTATTCTAAATTTCATTCTTTAGCTTTGTCTAAGAGTTAGATAGTCCCGGGAGATTTTGACTTGTGTCTGGTAGTCAAACTCTCGCGTTATGTTTTGTAAGTCTCGTCTTGTAAACTTGTAACTGTTTGAGGAGCCCATCAGGGGCTAATATTTAATGTTTGTTTCATTTTTAGTTAAACGTATTTAACTTCACTGTTGATGTTAAAAATCAACATAAATTTTGTGTCTCTTAAAGACTACCTTTTAATAAATATAAACATGGGAGGTTAATATACTGCGCTTCACGTTGTTATTTTCAGCATTATTCAGAATGATATAATGAGACCACTGTACTTTGCTTTATCTATGTTTATAATGAATAAATCGTCTTATTGTGATATTTTAATACTGCATATATTTTCCCTTATGTTAGATTCACCTTCTCCCTTTTATTTAATTTGGTCGTTAATTAGAAGGACACGGAGATGGTGTAACAAAACTCTGATACTTTTCCTTCTTCATAAGCTCCGATGTGTTGCTAATTATTACATTAGTGAGTTATGCTTACACAGTTCATACTTATGTGGGATTTAATTCTTACACTCACTGGAATATTGAAAGCTACATTAAGAAATACAAATTGTAGTTATTGCATGTTTTAGTTCCTAGCTTCAAAAGCCGATTCATAGCAAGTGTTCAAAATGGTGGCCCCTAACGTTATTGCAATAATTGAGGCGACGTATCAATGACTGGCGTACTCTTTCGAAAACACGTGGAGTTTCTTGAACATTATCACATGCAGCAACTATCCTTGCTATCAGTTCTTCCTCAGATTCAACAGCTGTCTCGTACACCAAAGCTTTGACAAAGCCCCACAGAAAGAAGTCTAACGGATTTAGGTCAAGAGAGCGTGGTGGCCACGCAACAGGCCCACCTCTTCCTATCCATCGGGAAGGAAATGCAGTGTTGAGGTAGTCACGCACAGCTCTTGTGAAATGAGGTGGGGCACCGTCATGTTGTAGCCACATGCGTTGTCTAACGGATAGCGGTACATTCTCGAGGAACTGTGACAATGCAAATTTCAGAAATTGGTAGTAGATAAGGCCAGTCAAACGTCGTGGAATCAGGTAAGGGCCAGTGAGATGGTTACCCACAATGCCTGCCCAGATGTTGAGAGAAAATCTATGCTGGTTGCCCACGATGATAGTTGCATGAGGGTTCACGTCATTCCAAATGTGACTATTTGTACTATTAAAATAGCCGTCTCTGGTAAATGTTACCTCATCGGAAAACAATATTACAGTGGAGAAATCAGGAACCACTCCGCACTGCTGCAGAAACCAGTCTGAGAATTCATGTCGAGGAGCATAATCTGCTGGCCCCAATGCCTGCACCTTGCGCATGTGGTACGTATGCAGCAGATCATGCATGACACGCCATACTGTGGAATTGGACACATTCGTTTGATGCGCAATGGCACGTGTGCTTGTTGACGCGTTATCATCCACATAATTCAGTACCTCTTCTTCGACAATTGGAGTGCGAACATTCCTCGGGTGACCAGCTCCCCCTCGTAGCTGAAATGTACCTGTTTCACGAAGTCGCTGAGTGACATCGGTGAAGGTCCGGTGATAAGGTTGACGTCGCGCAGGATATCTATCGTGGTACAACCGTGCAGCTGCTCTTGCGCTTCCTCTAGCTTCACCCTACAACATGACCATGTCTGTCTTTTCCACGTTTGTGTACTTTGCCACTTGACTAGTAATACGCGCAACATTCAGTGAAGTCGTGTGAAATGATGCAGTCTGCTCGTGGAGGGAGGGGAAGATAATGATAATAAGAGTGGGGGAAAGGAGGGTGGTGAAGCAACACAGCTTTATTGGCTCCCTACCTGGCAGGAATTAACACTTGTCTTTGAAATTAAACATGCATGATTATCTCAGAAACGGGGAAAGCTATACAGTTTCTCCATGAAACCTTTTTTGTTAATTTTGATTCCCTGTTTTGTAATCTTAAGTAAAAATTGGTAATACTTACTCTGACATATTTTATTTTAGAAAAAGTTGTTACAACCCCCCTTTTTTACATGATGGGGGTGGGTAACGCTAACAGCACATTTAGTTTATTAATGATAAATGTTATAATAAGTAGTATACAAAGATTCGTTGTAATACCCTAAGCAGTTTTCATAATATTTCACACAACAGTCGTTTTTAACTCTGTCTTTAGGGGTGTATACCGCCCTTAATATTGAAGATCGACCCTATGTTGCTTATGAGAATTATTCTAATTTCACCCAAGGAGTATCCTGCCAAAGTTTGATGCATTGTTTTAGAATCACGTTGTATAGGCTGCATGAAGGTGGGACTGTTGGGCTGAGAAAAGAGCGAAAATAACACTTACTTTGGTACATTTTTCAGGGATTATGAAATATGACAGGAGTACGTGGTAATTTTTATTTTGTAGTTCAAATAAATCTCTATGTTTCTATAGAATTATATTATAAGCAATCCTATTGATTAATTTATTAAATTGATGCAAAATTTTGTATTTCTACTTTGTGAGTAAGGTCAATTTTTTTACTTTATAAACAATTAATTTTAGCTCAAATAAAGGTACGTATTTTTTTCAAATTAAAATACCACATAGAACTTACGTAATTTTGTGCCAAAGTATGTTTAAATTAGTTCAGCGATGTCCTGCAAGGAACTCTGCTATCGCTTCCGTAGCCTGCCTACCCCCTCCACAAAACCCAACCCGCAAATATTTGTCGACCTTCTCTCTAAGCAATGTCGGGTGACCGGTACCAGGACCAGCATACCCACCCCTTATCCCCCAACCCTTTCACGGACGGTCTTGGGCACAGACAAGGAATTAACAGATACATAGCTTGTTTGCATGTATGCATGTATGCTTGTTTGCATGTTTGCATGTATGTATGTTTGCATGTATATATGTATGCTTGTTTGCATGTATGCTTGTTTGCTTTTTTGCACGTATGTATGTATGCTTGCTTGATGTATGCATGTATGCTTGTTTGCATGTATGCATGTATGCTTGTTTGCATGTATGCCTTTTTGCATGTATGCTTGTTTGTATCTTTACATGTATGTATGTATGCTTGTTTGCATATTTGCATGTATGCATGTTTGTATGTATATACATACACACACATACATACACACATACCTGCGTGTGTGTATGTGTGTGTGTGTGTGTGTGTGTGTGTGTGTGTGTGTGTGTGTGTGTGTGTGTGTGTGTGTGTGTGTGTGTGGTTGGTCAACTACATGCCTGATAACTCGGAAATTGGGTAGTGAACAAGTTTTTGTATTGACCACTTAGTTATTGTAATTTTAGGTCACTAAGCGGACTATTTTCACTGTGTTCTGTTCCTTATAATATACAAATTGAGTTTGCCGCCACCATCTGTCATCTCTTTCCTGTATTTTTACAAAATGTAGATACATTTTTTTTAGTCTGAAAATTTTAAATGTTCACCGTCTATTGAGTGTATCATCCACAAAATGAGCCTATATGATTTTCTAAAGCAAATATGGCTCGCAGAAATTCTCTATGTTCGGCTCGGGGCTCAGTTCGATGCATGCCTCTATAACCTATAGATACACTAAGGGAGATTTTCCTTAAATTGACTTTCCACTTTCACGTCACACAATTGCTGGTACAATCCCTCTAAATTAAACCTTTTTCATCCTTAGCATGTTAGCGCAGTTAGTAATAATATGACCCACCTAAATGGCTGCATGATCTAAGGCGTCACTCTCGCAATCAGATAGACTGCTGATGGTGAGGAGATCGGAGTTCAACCCCAGTCAAATACACTGAGAGTGGCTTTTCCATATGGTTTTCCACTCTCTTTCTCTCTTCACACAAATGCTGGTACACTTCCTCTAAATTCAACCTTCCTCATGTGTGTATCCCTAACAGGTAGTGAGAAGCGGTGACGAAATAAAATGATGGTTGGGAGAGTAATTATTGTACCTGTTGCGAGTTAGATTAATTTGTGTGTCGCTTGCTAATATCATTCGCCTTAGAAAGGGCACGTGAAGTATTTATAGTAATAATATTATTGCACGTTTGAGCTACATCATTCGTAGCCCTGTTTGTGGAAATATTATCCAGTAGTACTAATGTACTGTTTTTTACCCAGGGGACGCCCGAATGTACTAATCGTACATCCTTTAGATGGAGGCTCTCTTCATGTCTCAATGAGATGAGGTGATGGTGACCATGAGTATGAGGGTGATAATGACTGCGTATTACTATTCGTTCTGGCTGTGAACCTATGTACTAATTACATTAATAAGTTAGGGATTATTAAGTTTTAATTTAGAGGAATTATACCCGCATTTGCGTGGAAGGAGAGTGGAAAAATCATCCTTCTTCCACCCGACCATGGTCTAACCCTAGTCTTCCCATCATAGACAGTCAAGTCTATTGAAGCCTTAAATCATGCGGCCACTGAGTCGGGTAGTAAGTAATACATTCTGTGAGTATGAGGACGTAGAACCAGTGGAAACTCTTAAACCTAACTAACCAAACCCTGGTGACCGTTGGGGTATTTCACCTTTCGAGAAAAATACCCAAGGTACCAGCCGGGAATCAAGCCCGGGATCCCTAAGCTCGTAGGCAGGTGCATTGAGCAACACCCCACGAGGTCAATTAGCGTTTTAATAACAGGTGTTAAGATTTTAGAGTCTGAGTTATGAAAATCTGTACCTAAGATTTAGCGTAGCTCAATTGGAGTTGATAGTCAAGATTCAAACAAGGGACCACATAAATTGCTCTAGATTTTTCAAACAGAGCAAGGACATTATTTATTATCATTTTTATTAATCTTTAATGATCTACATCAACGTTAGAGCCGAGTATCCAATAATTTTCCAATTTATAATAAAATATAAAATAGAATCAGAAAAATGTTATATGTGTTTCTACGAAAACCATATACACGCATTGTTATCTATTGTTTGATCAATCGTAGTCGAGCTGGTTTTAATTCAAAATGTCGATTTGAAAATAATAGTTATGATAATATTACTATTATTTTTATTTATTCATAGGTTAATTAGTATTTTTAGTCATATAAACAATAAAACACATACAATTATTTTGGACCAATTGTGTATTTGACTTTTCAATTTGAAATATATTTTATTAGACAAAATTATGAATATATTATGTGTGTTTTACTATACATGATTTGAAATTCCTCCAACTTGTTTTCCGTTTTTCCCAAAAAATATTGTATTTATAAGTGAATTTTAACATTTCAACACAAATCTCACGTCAATTAAAATATTTGAGGCCAAAAGATTTTGTTAAAGAGTATTCTTGAATTAAAGTAAAATACATTTGTATTTGATATTTTAGAACCATATGCTCTCTTTTAAGTCCGCAAATTGGAAAGTGTCCTCTTTCACGTCCGGAAAAAGTGTACCTCAGTGAGGGAGAAAATGATAGAAACAAAATGGGAGTTCAAGGTGTCGTCCTGCCTCCCTTACGTATTCTTAGCTTTCTGAGAGTTTCCTGAGCGTCTGCTGCGATCGACTGGATGGAACCTGCGGTGAAGGTGAAGAAAAGTGTCGGCGTCGGGGTCGGGAGAAGACCGCCGGATGAGGCGAAGAAGAATCCCGGGCCCGGGAAGCGCTGGCCCCGAGAAGGAAGAAGCTGGTGGCGAGCGTTGGGGGAACCGCCACCAGCAGTCGGCTTGTGCAGCCCGTCCAGGCAGGGGGAGTAAAAGGTTTCCGCTCGCAGGGACTGAAGGCCCCTCCGGTCAGGAAGGAGCTCGTGTCGGGTGGCAAGTGGTCCACCACGAGCCCGAAGGTCGAGGCTTTAGCGGCAGCTGCCCTCTCGAGGGGCAACAAGCCTGCAGGCTAGGCCGAAGCCAGTGGGGCCGCTCCAACTCCCGGAGCCGTGCGTGCCGCTAGAAGAGGCAAGCGGGAGTCTTTTTCGGGGGACGAATCGGCCCTTTCTAGGGCCAACAAGGCATCGGCACTTTCTAGGGCCAACAGGGCTGGCGTGACCATCCCACCGGGTGTAGGCAGCGGGGCACTTCCAACTACCGGAGGTGAGCGTGCCGCTGACCAAACCAGCGAGAGTCACCTTCCGGTGACGATTCGGCCGTTTCTAGGGTCAACAAGTCGGCCAGCGTGATCTCACCAATTACCGGTGAGGTGGGCGCAGATGGCCAAGGGGAAGCCAGCGGGGCCCCTCCGACCTCAGGAGGGCAGCGTGCCGCTGGTGGAATCACCGGGGCATCCGGCGATGCGTCCTCGGGCCTAGGCTCGTTAACCAGCACCGCCCCCCTGCAAAGCGTTGGCAGCAATGCTGATGCGGGCGTGTCCAGCGGGGCCCCTCCGACTACAGGAGGTTCGCGTGCCACTGGCAGCCAAAAAGTACTGAAGGCCCTTTTCAGGGCCGCCAGCCCGCAAACCGGGATAGATGGCGAAAGCTCCCGCCAGCACGATGGGTGGAAACCTAACGGTGCCAACGGAAGCCCTGACCAGGGGGATCCTAGCCGCCGTTCGCAGGTAAAGACCACTGGAAGAGGCAAAGACGTATGCGCTACTGCAAGGGGCTCACAATCCCGCGTCAACTCTGACACCTCCCGCCAAGGGGTGTCGGTAGGAAAGAAACGCCCGGCTGAATTCTCTTCAGACTCGGAAGACCGGGTCACACGCTTCCCGCGTGTTGACAGCTCGTGCGAGTCCTTGGACGTGGAGGGACTGTCTTCAGGACCAGACCTCCCGTTGATGCGCGACGAGTCGTGACAGGGGTCAGATGATGAGTCGGAAGGGTTTCAGACCGTAAGACCCCGCCGAAGGGGTAAGGCTGGCAACACCAGGAAAATACCGGGGGGCAACCCTAACCATTTAGGCGGTAGATCTGGTGATGAGAGAGGGACAACGGCGGCCCGGGCCAGGGTGCGCCAGCGCTGATCAAAGGTGAGAAGCGGCGGAAACCTAAGAATAAAAACGCAAGCCGTGCCTCACCTCAGCCTGGTACGAGTGGTTCTGGGCTGGCTCCCAAAGCCAAGGGGAAGATCCCTCCCATCATCTTGTGTGATGTGGAGGACTACTCCAAGGTGGCGAAGGCCATTCGAACCAAGGTTAGAGAATCTTTGGAGGCAGTCAGGCAGCCGGGGGATCGAGTGTGTCTTCAGTGCAGGTCAGAGAAAGATTACCGCGCCCTTCAGAAGTTCTTGCCGAGCTTGGGGATCCAGCATTGGTCCTACGAGCTGGGACGGGAGCGACTGGTCAGGGTCGTAGTGAAGGTACTCCTGACTCGGGCAAGCCCTGGCGACATCCAGGAAGAGCTGGCGAAGATGGGTTTCTCCATGAAATCCGTCACCCAGTTGCTCTCCCAGTGGAAACGGGACAAGACGACCGGAGAAAGGCAATGGTTGCCGAACTTTGTTGTCTCTCTGACTCCCGGGGAGCACACCGCAAGACTGTACTCCATATCAGTCCTGTGCAGGCTCCGCGTCAGGGTGTGGAAATACAAGTATCCCGGAGGCCTGCTGCAGTGAAAGAACTGCTTCCAGTTTGGGCATGTGCGAAGGGATTGCCACGCTAACCCTAGGTTTGGGTTCTGTGGTGGCGACCACGAGAGGGGCGGGCATCCGGAGGAGAGACGATCTCCTCCGAAGTACCTGCACTGCTCAGGAGCCCACTCCTCGGCGTGATGTGGGTGTCCCACGTACAAGTCCTTGCAGGCGGCGGGGACCGTGTGGGCCTCCAAGGTTCAAGAAGGGAGGACGGATGGCTTAAGCGAAGTCTAGAAGCCCTCGGGTCACGTTGCGGTATGGAAGGTGACCGTGACTCCAGCTTCGAAACCAAAACCACTGGTGCAATCTTTCGCCAGTGCGCTGTCAGGGAGACCAACCCCTCCACCTCAGGCCGAGGCACTTGCCAAAGCCACTCTACCTGAACCGGTTGCATCCGGTTCATTCCTTTCAGTCGAGGACCCGTCCGAGATCGCTCCTCTCCCAATCCCGTACAGACCCTCCCCCACACACCGCACCACCCTCCCCTTACCTTTGCACCCTTCCAACCCTTTCCTTCCACTCCCCACTCCTACCCCTGTCAACCCTGCCACCCCTACACCCAACTATACCACGTAAGATGATGCTGTAAAGCTCAAAATTTGTATTGAGCTTCTCAAGGAGATTCCGGGACTGGACCCATGGGACTTTTCATCGAGTCTCTTGAGGAAGGTCCAGGAGTCTCCGAGGAGTAACCGTGGCCACCTGGTCATGGAGCATATCATCATCTACCTGGTCTCCCATGGCAGTGCACCCGAATAGAGGACCCCCAGTGCTGAAGGAGCTCACGGTCGCACTCTGGAACGCCAACGGAGTCGCGGGGAAGAAGGCTGAGCTCGAAAGTTTCCTGGCAAAGCATCGTGTCGATGTAAAGCTGTTGGGAGAAATCCACTTGCGTTCTTCAATGAGGTTCTTGTTAGCAGAGTTCATCTGCCATCGGAGAGACCGAGCCAGGGATGTGGGAAGTGGTGGGACGACGGTCCTGGTCCGAAGGGGCCTTGACCATCACGTAGTCTCTCTTCCTCCCCTCCAACACATGGAAGCAACGGCTATCCAACTGGTGACCTCTACCGGCCCAGTGCGACTTATTTCCATCTACTTCCCTCCATACCACTGGTTCAACCAGGCCACGAGGTCTGACATGGAGGTGCTGCTTCGAGGTACCACGCCTGTTTTAATTGGTGGTGACTTCAATGCTAAGCACCCTCCATGGGACTCTAGGATAATGTGCGCTCACAGCGGATTGCTCCTTGACGTCATAGATCTACACGGATTGGTGTATTCCGGCCCCCCGACCCCTACCCACTTCCCTCTCAATACCATTGGCTTCCCGGACGTTCTAGACTTAGCTGTCTCCAGAGGGATCAGAAGGCAGTTGGTGTTGAATTCTCTAGCTGATCAGGACTCGTATCAAAACCTCGTTCTTGTGAAACTGGGACGCACGTTGTCCTTCATAGACCCCCGAAAAACCTGACCTTAAGCGCACTGACTGGGACAGTTTCACGAATGTGTGGAGAGAGAGGTTGGGACCCACCCCTACCTTTCGAACAGCAGCAGAAATCAATCGTGGTGCGGTGTTCATAACTTCCGCCATCAGGGGTTGCTCGAAGCTTCGACGCCGAGGTACAGTCCTAAGAGGGTGCCACAGGCTTCTTTGCCCGATTCTATCCTCAGGCACGTCTGGGAGAAAAATCGGCTGAGGAAGGCTTGGTAAATCTCGAGGGACACGTTAGACAAGGACAACTGGTGCCGCAAAGTCCATTTGGTTCGCGAGATGGTCCGCGAATACCAGAACAGTGTATGGGAGTACAAGATTGAGAGCCTGTACGTACAGGACAGGTCCCTGTGTAGCATGACGAGGAACTTGATGTGGGCTCCCGCACCAAGGCCACCTATTTTAGGTCGTAACGGGGTGGCAAACTCCGACCAGGAGAAGGCCGATGCTCTCGCTGAGCACTTAGAGGTGCAATTTGTACTGACTGACAACCCGTCAGAACCGGTGCACATTGCGCGCGTGGCCCAGGTCATCGCAACGGTCTCGTACAAACCCTTGCATGAACCTGAACTCATGGAGGCGACAGAAATGTCACGGGCCTTAGCCGCTCCAAGAATAAACAAGGCCCCCGGACGTGACGGCATCAATAACGCGGTCCTCAGAAAGCTGCCCTTGGAGGTGATTAACTTCCTCGTCGAGTTATTCAAAGCCATCCTGCTCCTGAGTCACTTCCCTGAGCTCTGGAAGCACGCCAACGTCCTCTGTTTTCCATAAACCGGGTAACGACCCGGCCCTAACTTTGTCTTACCGCCCGATCAGCTTGCTCGACTGTTTGGGCAAGTTGTTTGAGAGACTATTACGACGAGGCTGACCCGACATGTTCGCGAGGCGGGCATCTTGGTGGACGAGCAGTTCGGCTTTCGGGCGGGACAAGCTACGTCTCACCAATTCGTCCGGCTCGTGGAGCAGGTCACGAGGAACTTCAACATCAACAGGCTAGCTGGTGCTGTCTTTATCGACGTGAAAATGGCCTTCGACCGTGTTTGGCACGAAGGTCTCCTTTTCAAACTCCTCTCCCTGAACCTTCCCTTCTACCTAGTTAAGATTGTTCAATCTTATCTTTCCAACCAACTATCTCCACTACCTTTGGGAACGCCACATCCCAAGTCAGAAGCATCCGGGCTGGAGTGCCGCAGGGTTCCCTTGTGGGCCCGGTTCTCTTCAGTCTGTATGTGAACGACATTCCAAAATCCCCAGACACCAAGTAGGCACTGTATGCGTACGACACGACTCTAGTATCAGAGTCGGGGCGAGGGCAGCTAGTGGATAGCCGACTCCAGACGCATCTGACGCAGTTGGAGGGGTGGCTGACTACCTGGAGAACAAGTATTAACGTGAAGAAGAGTACAGCAGTGCTCTTCACATGGAAAAGAAAGTTCCCCCGGCCGCCCCAACTCCGGCTGCTCAGAGAACAGATCATATTGGCGGACAGTGCTAAGTACTTTGGACTTACGCTGGATACCAAGCTGACCTTGCGACTGCACTGTACCAAGCGACTAGCCAAGGCTAGACAAAGGCTGGGAGTCTTAAGCCCACTGTTTAACAGGCGTAGCGCCCTGTCTACAAGGAACGGTCTGAAAATGTACAAGCATTTGCTCAGACTGATCCTCGACTATGCGTGTCCCGCTTGGGGCCACCTGGCGTACACATACGAGGAGGATACAGGCATTCCAGAGCAAGTGTCTGAGGATCATTGTGGACGCACCCGGGTACGTTCGGAATGTGACTCTGCACCAAGACCTTGATATTCCTACCATAAAGGACCACTTCCGGAAGCTGGCGCAGTCCTTCTACGACAGACTTCCCAGTGCTACCAATCCTCTTATCCAGGGGCTTGGGAATTACGTCATCAAACCTGGAGTGTGCCACCGACGTCCCAAAGCCCTGCTCGGATAATCGAGATGTGACAAATGTGATTTGGGAGGCTCTCACCCAGCCCCCCATAGAGTAGTGTATCCGCACGTAGCTCTAAAAACCCTTAGTCGGTTCCCCACAATTTTGTTTACTCAACAAATATTAATAATATGCTTTTTTGTTTATTTCAGTAACTTCGTGAAATGTGACAACCCGTCAGTAATTACCCAAAAACCACACGGTGTGACCAATTGGTCGGTACGTGTTGGATTTTTCTCTCATGCACCCCTTCAGGATGCATTAGAGCATGCTTCTTTGCGTCTGCTTCTATGGAAACAATCGAAAATCAAAATATTTTTCTTGGATTTATAAATAAAATATGTTCACGACTTATGAAGAAAATATTGTTTCTATATGAATGTTTCACACCGATACTTTGGTCGTACAAGTCAATGACATTTTCCCAGATAATTAGCGCGTCCCGTCAACCGAGGAGGCGCATCTCGTTGAATTCCCCTGCTTTGGAGGCAGACGATGGAAACTCACCAAACCACCACTTGGTCTATACCGTCCAGCACCGCCAAGTTTGTAACAACGCCCGCTCTTCAAGTCAATCGCTTGGTACCGAGGGGTCGTATAGAGGCGGCTAATAGTCATAGAACGAGGCGTAGATAAATGTTCCGACGCCATCTCAAAATGCTTGTACGAGGTCGTTAAAGGACGGTTTAGTCGATAGAACTGAGGCGTCCATATAAAATTTGGTTTCACGACGCCCGATCTTCAAATCTTAGAAAACATTCTAAAATCTTGAAAGTAACATTAAAAATATAAGACTTTAAAAAAGAGTATTTATGTAAATGAAATGGATTGAATCATGAAAGTTGGTTGACATTATATAAAGGATTTCAACAAAATATTTTCAGCCAACCGTTCGTCGGATTTTGTCTGATTCTTTTTCATAATAATTGTCAACTTACTTTTATGATTATACCACATCATTTACATAAAAACAAATAGTATATATACTCTTTTAAAAGCCTTATTATTTCCTTACTTGAAAGAAGATTTTAGAATGTTTTCTAAAAGTGCAGCTCAATTAAGTTATCTGAAGTCTTTTTTCCTACAAAAATGTTATATTTATATAATCCTAGAGGGCAAAAATAAAATTTAAATTGTATTAATGAAAAACAATTAAATTTAAAATGTGTTTATAAATGTAATTTTTTTTTATGTAAATGTGTTTAAATCAGTTTAAATTTGGTACATGTTACGTGGAACACACTAATTGCTGTCAAATTCAAACTAATTTAATAAATATATTCTTAAAAAAACCTACTACTTATTATACAAGTATGCAATCCGTTTTCAGAAACAGTTTTTTAAATTACACCTAAGCTTTATTTCTAGTGTGGGTAACAATAGATTTCTTATATAAATAAGAAATGCTAATTTTGTCTGGCATAAATGATTGATGCTGTTTTCATGTGGTTCTAAAAGTATGGCTTGACTCGTGTATACATACATAAAACAAACATATAGAATAAATATATACATAGTCTACAGCATTTTTCCACGTCTTATATGGCCTACCACTTCCTTGTGATTAACACACTCTTCCTTCATATAATTGCTTCGTCACTTGATCCACAATCATTCTCTCAACAAGTCCAACCAACGTAAGACACTTCTTTCACATTTACCTATTGGATTCCCTTTTAAACTACACTCTTTCATCACACATTCATTACTAACTGTCCATATTATAAGTTTTTCCACACACACAATTTCTTAGATATCTCATTCCAACCGCAATAACCTTGCTCTTGTATTTCTCCTGACAAACCCACTTTTTATAATAGGCCTACAAATATTGGGATGAATCATGTAAGTCGTTTTTCCTCCGTTTCTTACTGCTCATTTGGGACTATACGCGTTAATTTACACTAATGGGAAAGTGTTGAGAGATATAGAATTGAGACAAAATATTACTGGATTTGCATGGAGGAAGAGAGAAACCACTGATAAAAACCCACTCTTAGTACACCAGCTATAGCTTGAATCCTCTTTATCTCCGTCACTTGCAAACCTGACTAGATGAGTTAGATATTCTGCCCGCGTGCCAACCAGCATGGAACTGTGACGCTTCATTTCTACATAAAAAATTAAAACTAAATGTAAAATAAGTTTATAAAATTTTAAATCCAAAGTTATATTACATTAACTTGGGTTTATCATGTGTATATGCTAATGATTCAGAGCGGATACTAAAACATACCTCTTTTTATTGTTACTAAACTATGACATTGCAAGTATGGGCTAAATCAACTTTAACTACAGCCCAGTTTCTAATAGAAAGGGCCTACCTTACCTAACAATTAGAAACTATACCAGATCTATCTGCTTGCCCTGTATTGATAAGTCAAGCCATAAGATCTACAGTTATCACTATGGATATATCATCAATAACTATAAAATAACGCTAAATATATAGTAACATTTCAGAAAAAAAAATATTTTCTAACTAAAAGGCCCTTTATATGACAGTTGGACTGTATGATCGCCATAAGAAGAGTCTTTTAAAAGATATAAAATATATAAAGGACATCATTAACAAAAATACATTTATTTTTCTTTCAGCAGCTGTTGAGATTAAGACTATGTCAAAGTGACAACTGCAGAACACTTTACGTGGCAGTTGACAAAATATGGTTCTTTCTATTACAATCTGACTATATCTAGTGTTCAACAGAAATATGTGTGGCCCACTCATCCTCTTCTGGAATCAAAGTAAATTGTCTAGCTCCCGAGTCCAAGGGCGTTACAGGTTATTACAGTATGATATTGGTAGGAAGAACAGTAGAAGTTAGTTACTAAAGCTAAAAATCAATTTTAATACATTCATTCACCAAGTCATGTTATCTTCAGCTGTCACCTTTGATAGGTATTATCAAAACCTATATATTGACTCAAATAATATAGTAAAATGTTATCAATGTTGATCGTAAGGAAATATGTTTGAATTTTTAAACTGTTTTTTTAACCAAAATCAGGGTATACTTACTCTCTATAACATCCAACAGGATTGAACTGGAAAGTTGGGAATACAAATAAGAAAACCTGAATCAAAGGATCGCGAACGTTTGTATTCTGCATCCTAAATGTTTTTAAGAATGTTTTGGAATGTTTCGAATTATTTTATTCAACTCAAATAGGTGGGCAATCCAGAAAAGGCGTCAATCTAGTCTTGTCCGGTTTGCAGTAACGAAGAGTTCGGGATTTGAATCCCGGCAGTTTATACGTAGATGCTTTATTCTTAAATAGCCTTTCCCTGTTTATTCACGCAAATGCTTGTAAACTACATACTAATAAATTCTACCTTCCTTACCCCGACCTCCTTATAAAATATATCCAGATAATTTTGACGGTTAAAAAATTGCAGGTCACGTAAAATAGCACGGAAAAGTGGCCGACCGGTCTAAGAACAGAGCCGTAAATGAAAATCTTCCATGAGATCTAATATTTAAAAAAAATTCAAATATGAGCAGGCAAATTTTTGCAAAACAAAATATAGTGTTGTCGATTTTTTTTGGACATGAATATTGTGATTTATTTGGTAGATCATAGTGTTTACATTAAAAATAGAAATTAAATTTAAAATAATATAATGGAGTTTAATATTCAAAAGAGATTAAATCTTTACCTTGTAGCTACAATTTTAATATACTAGCTACCAAAACTTTTAATGAAACCACTGTCACATGCTAGTAATTTAAAATGGCTAGTGAAAAGGTTACTCTAGGAGAGGTGCTTGAGCTAGGCTAGGCTTAGGCCACCCCCATCAGTTCTTGACACTATCAAGGAATCCAGAGATTAGCCGGCTGACAGCATTCTAACAGCACTTGTCAGCTTAACCACATCCCTTTGTACTTTTTTCAAAGCAATGTTTAGAAATAACAATACCTACCGACTGGCGAAACTAAACGATACCTGTTGGTGAGCATAGCAACTATGACTCACCCCAACCCTCACTCTCCTGCCCCAAAATTAAAAAGAGGTCCACTATAGCGCACACTTAAGAATGAGGTCTACTTGAAAATAACTTTGAAATTACCTTCAAATTTAAAGGAAATTCTAATGTGTTGACTAATGACAATAGGTAGTATCAAAAAAATAGAAACAATTTGGGGGTGATTACGGAACTATTAAAGCATTAATCATTAAATTATTGAATCTAATGAAATAAATATGACATTTTTATTTCAAAAATTTTGCTATATATTTAATTGCTTAGCCATAATTAACCACAAATACTCATGTACAAATACAGGTGCAAATAATTATAAACTCACAATTAACGTAGCTTATTATTTATAATTAATTATAAATATTGTTATTTGTTTGATATTTCAAGTGATGACAGGTTCACTTTGACATGTCTACTGTCCAGTTTGATACTTTACAAAGAGTAAAAATCTTGCTAAAATTGAATGGCATCCGTATTTGTATATTTTTCCTTCCAAATTTGTACTAAGATTTTATCCTTTTTAAAATTAAATATTCCATAAAATCTAACGGTTGTATTTGAATATTTATTGTACACAATTTTTTTAAACAATTAGTTTGGGCCTATAAACTAGTAACATTTTACTATGAACTCCTAAACTTACCAAGAATATCAGTTAATACTCTAAATGTAGCTACTATTGATAAACCAAATTTAAGTTAATTTAATCAAAATAATTGGTCATATTGAACTAAAAACCGCCCTTTTGGGGTCGAATCATTTTAAATGTACCATATGTATATAATGTATACTCGGATCAATAGGCATGTGAACTAAATATCGGATTCCGGTTTTATTGTTACAGTTAGGTCAAGGCTCTAAATTGTTTCACACTTATCCTCCAAGCAAACGTGGGTAAATTTAATTAAATTTAAATCTTTATCTCCATATACTCAATAAGTGTTATTAAATGCGGATAACCCAAGTGGGTAATAAAATTTGGTTGGACAAATTGTATAAGTGACCTATTATGTAGGCCTTTATTAATGCGCAAAGCTAAAAGTTCATGAAAGAAAGTTTTGTGTCAGTCACATTAAATATTTAAGAAAATGTTAAAGTTTTTGAGATGATTTATTAAGTTAATAAGAGCAACAAATAAAAATCAATCATTTTATGACTATAATTATAAGGCTAAATATGAGTTTTTTGTACTTGGTATTTTGTGGCCCGGTTTCACAGAAACTATGGCTAAAATAGACCGCAAGAAATGGATTCAAACAAATAACTTTTTTTTGTGATTAGAACATATGATTCGTAGATTTTTCTGGCCTAAACACATTCGCATATTAAATTTAGAGTCCTTCAAATGATATAATTTGAAAACATTTCTTTGAAAATATTACAAAATAATCGTTCTTATTAACAATACTAATTTTTAATTTGGTAATAATTAAATTATTTAATATTTTAAAATAATACTTATTAAAACTTATTTTGCACTGTAATTTGTGGAGTTACCTTCTCACCCAAATACTTTGGATACAATTAGCTCTCTATGTTATGCCAAACAAACAAAATATTAACATAACAATCACTTAAATTATTTCAATGAGTGGAATGAATTTTGTTTAGATATTTGTATAATATAATATTTTAGTAAAATAATTTGGGGCCTGATCTAACTACTATTTGTGGACCAGTAAATATGTCTCCCAGGAATTATTTACTATACTATTATTATCTAGTAAACACATATACTATTTCCCTTTAAGAAACAATTATAGGACTACAATTTATGTATCATGTAAAACACTCACCAAATAATTATCTTATTTATGATGATGATGATGTGATTAAAATAATATTGCCAGAAGTTTGTGAAATTTTAATTCTTATAATGTTTGAAAGTTTTTGGTGGAATAATCAATAATAAGTGGTAAGCTACCAATATAGTAAAAAATAAAATAAAACAATTGATAAATGAGATAACGTTGCTAGTATAGTATAGAGTGTAATTTATATGATGAGTAAACATAGATAGATATATTATTATTGATTTTATTTAAAAATTTTGAGTTAAATTAAATTAGGCATAGGAATATACGGTATTAATATTCTTGATTATGGATCGAATAGGTTTTAATTGTGATGGAGGGAGAGCTGGAATTATTGGAATGAGGATTATTTTTAGTTTGAAGTGTTGAGGTAATTCTCTAATTGTGTTGATAAGGGATTGATTTTCAAAATTAGTATTCTTATTTAAAATTTTGTTGTTGTTCAGAATGGCTGTTTGGAAGTTTAGGTTTCCCTAATGGCAATCATCTAATCTCAACTCTAAAAATCAATATAACAAAAGTTGTATCTACAAATTGAAATATAAATGTAAGGCTGTATTCAATGGTTAGACCGGAAGAAGCTTTCAATTTTATATGCTGAAAACATTAGTGATTTTAAATAAAATAGAAGCAAATACAAATTTGCCAAACCTCTAAAACTTTCCGGGCATCAACTAACACGAATTAATAACTGCGTGAAACTTTTACACATCCTCTTCAAAAGGTCTACAAAGTGGACATTGCGGAAAACCTACACCTCCAATAAGCCATTCTGAACAACAGCATACATTTAAATAGAACAAAAAAAAACTCTGAATCACAGAACATTACCCGACTAACTGCTTGCTCACGCCAACTGTCCAGCTGCATTAGCAGTCAAACACACTTGTATATAAAGATGTATGATTATATTATTCGATCTTGTTATTCAAAGTTTTGAATCAACTACTCGGCCATTAAATATTTGATAATATTCTAAGTTTCGAAGCTTCGCACATCACCAATTATTATTTTATTCATCCAATTTTAAAAATGTATAAACCACACGTTGTAACAATAATACGCGCCATCTTCTATATAAGTATGGTCAACCCTTTATGGGCCGCCATGAGTGTAAGTGCGGGTTTCGTGCGGCCCACTGGTGGCTGACCAGTTTTCTTGAGGAAGATGTTAGTAATGTCAAGACATTTACACTTGAAATAACATTAATGGATTAGTGATTGGTTGTAGAGTGCTATGTGTGCTGCTTTAATCTTTATTAGTTTCGTAATTCGTACCACGACTTGTGAATAATATAAGGTATTATAAGAATGGTGACATTTAGGAGACAATCTATGATAAAACACTCTCTATACAACCTTCCGAGATTCTAGCTCGAAACAACCCATCATCGGAGAACCAAGCTAAACGATCTTAACGTCTATTCTGCGTGACCACCGATATGTGCTACGATAATAATACACTCTATATTTATGGTTTTGATTAATAAAAAATAAATAGACGATTACAATGCAAAGACCAAGACATCGAATTAAAAAATGATGGTTATAATATTACAATTGGACTATAACAAATTTTGGTCTACTAAAAATTATTATATTTGTTTAATTTAGAGTTACGTACTTTCTGGACGATAGCTAAAAAATCTTATTATAACAACATTAGATGTGTATTATTTAGATTTAAATAAACCTAACATTTGACTTATGAAACGACAACAATATAATTATTCTTACAATCAAATCAATAATGCACTTTCGTTTCTCCGGAAATGACGGAAATAAACCATAACCTCATTGGTGTATTTCGTTGACTAACTTAAGGAACTGTTTAAAGCTACCGGGAACTACAAGATCATTCACAAACATGTCGAGGTTAGAAAAATACAAGGTGAGACAGTTGCTTACTTTATATGTACCTAGATATATGTGATTTGGTTCAATACATTTGTGAAAACCTGTATATTAATATCAACTCACAAGCTGAAAATAATTGTAATAACGTCACTTTCCGTATTGAAGGGATCACAGTTCAATTAATTTGAATTAGATGAAAAATCATACCTGCACAGGAATCGATGCTGGGACCTTAAGTTTAGTATACTAATGCTATAACATTTAGCTAACCGGGATTCGTCTCGTGTTCAGAGTCATTTCTCACTCTTATTTTAAGACTGATTCTGTGAGTTTCAGTTTATGATGTGCGTGGTTATTCATTAGAATCTCACGTTAAAATGAAAATTTTATATTACATACTTGGCTGCATAACAGTCTTCCCAAGTGTCAGATGACTCAAGTATGATCAATCTCATAGTATTGTCACTCATATTTATTTGAAGATGCCACACGTCCATCACAAAATGAGAATGCGCTGAAACATGGGATGAATCCTAGATAGCTCAGTAGTAGAACATCGGTGCCCTGTGCCAAAGGTCTCAGGCTCAATTCCCATGTTCAGGTGTCTTTTTCAAATGATTTAAATTAGATATAGTGTAGTAACATGGTTGGTAGAGCTTATTGAAAATCATTATTACTAAAATTTCGAAACTTACCGTGAATATTTTATGTCAGTACTATTTATATTGGAATATTTATATTAGTTTCAGACCATAATGACCTGCCTGCTGCTTGCACACCATGGACAGACATTCTACCATTGGAAGTTAAAGCGCCGGGGATTCAGCTACCTGAGAAGGTGATTCTACTCCAGCCAGGGGATCCACCAAACCGTGAGATCTATGTTAATCATTTTTAATAATGTTATTTATATATGTATTCTTATTTAGATCTATTGATGTACCTCTTGCAAAATTTTCGTCGTTACATAACTCACGCAATTAACACAGTTATTACCAAAGTTTTTTTTTTCGCTCACTAACTCAAAATGTTTTACTATTAATCTTCAAATTAATTTGAAAATGGAATTAAATTACTGTACCATGCATCAACATTTGTCTTTTGATTTCACTCATAGTTTGCTTTACAAATAATCTCTAATTTATTAATAACAACTTGTTACAACGGTATAATTTTTTCTACCACGATGTATAATTAATGACGATGCGTCGTGGTGGACGATACATTTGGGTGGAATATACATCGTGTTCTATTTTAATAAATCAATGTTACCTCGATTTGGTAGCCGCATGGTCTAACGTGCTATCCTCGTGTTGGACTAATTTTTAAGGACAGCCAGATCTGGGCTTGATTCCAATCGAGTGCACTGAGGAAGGTTTTTATTAAATGGTTTTCCTCTCTCCCTTCCCGCAAATACTAGTGCACGTCCTAAAAATTAAAACTTTTCTAGTTTCTAGCACATTATTTTAGTTAGTACATTGATGTACAACCCGAACGGGTAGTAATACGCGGTGCTAAAAATAAATCAATATTAACCCACACCGCATGTCACATGATCAAACGTGTTACTGTCGTGTAAGACTGTATGTGATCTGGGTTTGAATTCCGATCGAATATGGTAAGTTTTATTCCCCTTAAATTGTTTTCCACTCTCACTCCACGCAAATGTAAGTACATTCACAATAAAATTCTGCCTTCATCATTCCTATTTTACTAGCTAACTTAATCTATTCGTGTAAACTGAACGGATACCAAGATACACTGGAAAAAAATGTCAAGACACATTGCCAGTTTTCTGCAACAAATTAAAATACAATAGAGCGTCGATAACTTGGACGTCAATAATCTGGTTCGTTGATAGTCCATATCACTAAGAAATAAATTTATTTATAAAAATAACCACAGTTGTATCAATATCAGAAACATAGCCATCAAAATACGCACCTCAACCTTTGTTGGTAAGAAAAATTGAATACTTTTTTCTTTGTTGGATTTTTGCCTTATATTATTCCTACAGGATTTGTAATATTTAGAAACAGAAAACAATTTTATTTCGTTGTTTAAATTAAGCGAAAATGTTTCTACCTAAACTATGAGTTTTCGTAAGTATTCCGTCTATGATTGTATTTTATTTTGGTATAGAAACTGACTGTATCTATTCATCACTGGATCGTTCTCCACTTAGTCTGAATTATCAACGCTATAAAAATTTCGTTGATGATTACAACGAAGCTTCTTGTTACCATCGTAATTTAATAAATGTTCAACCTCAGCCAATACACTATAAACTAAAATAAAGACGAAGCGCAACTTTCTTCGGATAGAAAGTAAAGCCCTCGGTTCCATGTCGATTTTGGTATGTATAAGAACCCAGGAAGGTTTGTGAAAATACTATCCCAGCAAAGCTGGTAAATTATTTCGCTCTTACTCATAGAAATTCACATGTTTTTATATAATCAGTCGGTTCAGAAAGTGAATATTAATAACCTCAAATCATAAAAAATATTCATTTGCTGTGATAATGTTCAACAATATTTCAATTAAAATTATATTTGAATTATGTTGACTTTTTCTATTGGATATGACTGACAAAGTGTTTTAACATTAATTTGTTAGTATTAAAATTATTGGTCCTATGATCTAAAGGCCACTATTCAAATATGTAAAATATATAAAATCCTATAAAAAAGTTTCGATACTTCTTTATCGTGTATGCGACTATTTCCGCATATTACGATTTATAAAACCTATATATTATTACTACTATTACTATACTACTGGTCCTATTTCCACACCGCCTTCGAGGTAAAGTACAACGTACTATGTTCTAACGTAGTAACCCTTGTGGGCCTAATCCACAATTTCATAAAATTATAAGAATTATGATTCTTTTCCTTCCCCCTCATTGTCTTCTTGTTTTGTTGCTGTTCTTCTTCGTCGTGTACATCTGTTTCAACTTGTTCCTGAGGTATAGAATACAAATCTTCTGGTAAGAAATTGATGGGATTAATTTCATCGTCTTGATTGAATTCCTCTACAATGATTTCTTATTCTGGTCCATTTAAAGAGTCTTCATCTAATATAGCATTGATTCAGGATAGACCATGACAATTACCACAAATTGCTGAACAGTATAACCCTATTTTATACAGTCACACATTTGTCCCCAACCTTTTAAACAGCTGCAGATAATCATATTGAAAGGGAATCTGAAGCAGAAGACAGTAATGATCATTTTGAATCAAAAAGAACTTTACATTAGCCATCCGAATTCTCCAGGGTTTAACTCATCGGCTAACAATGTTTACACTTGGACCTAGGAGTTTCTCGTTATATACTCTTTCCTTGACCAGCAAATAGGGCGAAACAACAATAAAATACAGAGGACTGGGGAGGGAGTTTTTAAACGGAGGGGAAAGAGTTGCCAAGGAAGTCTGCTAGGGATGTAGTGGTCGTAGCTCATGTCGTTGCTAGCCATGAACCGGGGACCATCTGGTCTTTCTTCGATGTTAAGGTTAAGAGGTTAGACGTGCGTTGAAACTGCCACGCCTATGCCTCCGCCATGCTAGTAGAACAGTTGGTGAAAGCGTGGTGATCATATCCGGGAACATCCACGTTTAGTAAGTATAATCCAGACTATTTTAATTCTAAATATATCAGTATTAATTATCCTCTTCTGATTCCCTTGTCGTAATTTAGAATAATGTGCGGATTATGGTTTGTAGATGTCCTTTTGATTTAAGTGACATGCTACATCATCTCCGGTATGTATTCGATGGTGTACTAATTGGGTAGTAGGTAAATTATCTCTGTCCCTAAAGATATCCTTAAACTCTCGTAAAATAAACTTCAAAATGTTTTTAATTTCCTCTGACCAATGATATAGTTTTTGATTCAGTACAGCTTCGAATTTAGGGGTTGTAGTCTCCTTAACCTCACAAGCTCGTACAAGTTTATTTTGAACCTTTTCCTGAGGTAATACAAGTTCCGGGACATACAAATAACAAACGCTAGCAATTACCACCCCTCGTGGCATTTGGACAGCCACAGGGCTCATATTGATAACACCTATAGGGACTCTGACCCTGTTCCTTGCCTTTATGGCGACACTAACACTTCTAGCCACATAACAGTGTTTATCTTCCAGTGTATCGCTTTGTATATCTGGTTCTACTAAAAGTAACTTTTCGTCATTGACTTCGGGGAGTTTAACTTCAGCTTGAATTATCTTTCTTGCACCCGGGAGCATTTCTTCAGTGTGCTTTAAATGTACAAGAACCGGAAGCATTTCCAGCGCACAGGATGAGGTAGCTAATCTCATATTTACAAATGCATTAGTTAGTTGGAGCCCTATTTCGGCTCTTGTTCCTAAATCCTAAGATTTATGATGAAGGTTCAACTTCCGCTTTTCTACGTCAATAGACGCATGGTTTTCAACAAGAAATCTAACCCAAGTATGCCCTCATAGCAGTGACAGCTGGCATTTAGAACCTGTACATTTACTACATAACTATCGTGGTTCAACTTTGATAGTGACAGATTTTTCTCCCAAATTTGAAATTATTCCGTCCTCCTAGACCCGCAACTTCGTACTTAGGTTTGGAAATACCTCTATTTCCCACAATTTTGCCACATTACTGAAACTTGAGCTCCTGTATCGAATAATCAACCTGCATTGTTTTCCCTCGTAGTTTGCAAGAACTATAATCTCTTCTACACTATAGTCTTTACTGTCAGCGGAAGTTACAGGGATGAATTTTATTTGTACTGTGGGTCGTGGCTTGGCCCAATCCCTTGATCGTTTGGGGAGGTTTCTTCCCTTCAAACCCTTTCCTACAAAATATGGATATATGTCCCTTGGCCTGACAATGGAAACAAACTAACCTGTTGATTGTACAAGTTTTAGCTAAATGACCGTATCTCCTACATTTATGACATTTAACCTCATTGTAGTTCGTAAAAACGCATTTTTCAGTTGCCTGTCTTCAACTGGTTGACGGTTCCACTTATACTATATCCACTGCGTATTCTATTGCGTTCTTGGAACGATTTAGGTTTGAAAGCCGTGTCAATCTACCTAAGTCTCCAGACAAGCCTTTAGGAAAGCATCTAACGCTCTCTGGTCCACCTCAAACTTTATTGCGGCATTACCCTCTTCACTCTCCCCTAAATAATACGTATTAACGTTGATTTTTCTTATTATATCGCGAATTGTTCTACAGTTTCGTCCGAACGTAACTTTCTTTGGGTCAGCTGTTCTCGGTAATACCTGGTAGTATTCTTCCTGTTGAAGTGCGTTACAAGCTCTTGTTTCGGGCTTCATAAGTCGTAGCTTCCCTACATTGACTATGCGACAAGGTAAAATCCTGTGCTTCCCCTGAAACCCTTAATTTGGCTATTGCTAGTTTTTCACTATTAGTCCACCCACATAGCTCTGCTGATTGCTCTAACTTTGTGAAATGAGGCTCTAAATATCCTCTGCCCTCCTTGAAATACTGGTGTACTAGGAATAACAGAGAAATTCCTAACATACATGGTGGCTGTTACTGATTCGCTTCCCTGACTCGTATTAGCAGCATGGTTCATACGATCTGCCTTAAATTTCGTTTTCTACTTTTAAATCCGAATTTGTGTCATTAAAAGATCTATGGCTGTTTGTAAGTCTGACGTCTCGTCCTTCTAATCTTACTGAGGGGTATCCATGATAACAATTTTGCATTAGAATATTTTAAATCTAGGAATTATTTGTCAGAATATAAAAATGAATCTTCAGAATTTTAAATATATCTAAAATAATAATTGAACACACAAAATAGGCTAAACCATATCAAAGTAGTACAATTCCCTTCTTGGTGTTGGTGTTGCTGTTGTTGTTGTTGTTGTGGGTGACGTTTATGAATTTCTTTTGTGACGTAACTACTGTCATCTGTCCATTCATGCTGGTTAAGATTGCCGACTTAACTTCTTTCTCAATAGCAGCTGATACACGCACACGCGCGTTTATCACTCCGTTCGTGACTTTCGATACAAATTTTTATCAACTATATCGCCTTACTTCCACAAATAGCATAATCAAGTTAGCAGCACGCGTAATGGAACTTCTAATCAGCTAACCTTGAATCATTTTTTTGACTATTTTACTTATATCCCGACATGTTATCACTTACACATCACCCAATCTTCACTTTGGAACACTTCGCAAAGTCCCGATCCTCACTTCTGACAACATTTTGTAAGGTCACTACTTTATTTGGGTGGCCGGTAGCCAACCCTAACTACAGCACTACCGCAGCACCATAGGGACTTACATGGTTGGGATGGACCCCAATGGTAGGGTTGGAATGGTGGTTCGTGGGGAGTAGACTTGAGATCCAATAATGTATATTTATTAATCTATTCAGGTGACTAAACTACTACATAAGTAACCGGGTAGATCTCCCGTGACGAGGAAGCAGGCGCAAAAGTGGAACTCGCAAACTTCCTCTAGACCCGCGATCGACCCTCCTGGGGTGAACTACCATATCACATTTTATTCCGTCGTTAGTCAGTCGTTGCTTATACCGACCACATGCACACAGCATGGCTCCAAACACTCAACAACAGTCCTATTCTATAACCTAAACTTGCTGATATCGATATTCACCACAGGAAGGTCCATCGGTCGCACCGTGCTCGCTCGTCAACAGGATGAACTATATGAGTATTTGCTATTATCAGCAGGATGGCAACCCAACACTCTTGACTTCCAAGGAAATATATAAACGTAGGTTAACTCTTGCCAGAATAAACCTTAAAATAACTATGCTTTACATATCGCTATATTGTTGCTGTGCTTTTGCATAGATTGTCTTCAATTTAAAAAAATATTACTAAGTTATTGTTATAATAATGGGTGGTAGAGCAAGGATGATTCTATCACTATTCATATGAAATAAACACTCTAACAAGTGTAATTATTGTATTTGTAATTATGACTGGGTATTTGAAATTGGGACTTTCATGAAAGTGGTGTTTCAGTTAACCTTACTAATTGTCATTATAAAATATCAATATAATAAAGAGATCTCCATGTGTGAGATACCAACAAAAAATATATGTTTTTATCATGGAATACCGTGATTAGATAGCAGAGTATCTTAGGTGATGATGTCCCTTATTATTTTTTTATTCTTTTAGCCTCTTATGTGAGTCTCTAGTAATGTAGTGGATAATGTTGCATTAAAGTATCGCTTATAATATTGTCATTTATATTTATTATAAATCTTAGCTTCATTAATCAAACTCTTTCTTTTTTTACAATCAAGCAATGATTAGAATTTGTTGCCAGGAAACATGATGTATTTCAAAAGATTATTATAGTGGTTTCTTATAAACACTTTATAGTTTCCTTTTATTTTATCTAGTTAATAAAATATTTATTTTTAATAAGTATAGTAGATAACTTAAATGAAACTTTGTTGTGGGTAGCAGAATATTTTCATGTTATATGCATCGCTATTTAAAACTTCATGTTGTGTCCCGTCACTAGCCAGTAGAACAGTCTCCAAAATTTTTACAATATAAGCTCCCTTCTCTTTTACAAAATCTAAAAATTGTAAATATCAAATTAACCCTCTTAACATAAAATCAAAATAAATTGTTCTTCTTACTCGAATTGATCTATTTTATAAGCTCTGGACAATTTAAATCCAGAAAGAAGACGATATGATATAGACCGGAGGAAGGGTCCTTCAAAGTCTTTCAGGTTTAATTTATATGTATTGGTTGATATACGTCAGGAGTGTTTGGCATTATCTATCCAACCCCAAAGCTAAGGTTAATTTACAAAGGTTTTTTCGAAAGATTTTGATTAAAATTAGTATCCAGACACATTTTAATACTATAAACAAAATGGCGCAACTATTTGTCCCGATAAAATCACTTAGATGATTGCTTAAACAGGCTGATATCAACAATATTGATAATAATCCGCAACTATTTGAAATATGAAATAATTTATAATTTAATTGTTGTAAAAATATTAAAATAAAACCATTTTAAATGAAATATATTCTTATAAACCAATAATTTTCAAAGATATATGAAAATATATAGTTTTAAACATAGGTCTGAGGAATGAAGATATTATTTCTATGATAGAATGTGTAACTATTATACTTCTGCAACAATGTATATTATTTCGTTTCAATGATCTTGCGAGATTTTAGTAAATATTTCCATTAGTAGGTAAAAGAGCGAGAAAATCTGTCCGGGGCACCATCTATTTATTTTACTACAAAATTGAGTGAATATATTTGTTTTAAACAAAAACTTCATTATTTGATCATAGAACTTATAACTTCTGATTTTTCAAAAATATTATTATGTTATTTTTACTGTGAAATTGAGAGTTATTATTCGTTTTATCCTAAAATATTGCATTTTGTATTTTATATAATTTCTGAACTTTTAAATGGATCCAGCTTATTTATTAACATATGTGATAACACTTCAATGACACAATCCATCCTGTGATAGCTGAGCACTTCAGTTACCTTTCCTACCACTAAAATAATCAATCCTTCCTGTTTGCTCAAAACCAATACTAATTATATTCAAAGTACAGTAAACTGCAGTTAATACAATTTTCATAGTAATATTTATATAAATAATTGTATCGGAAAGATCTGGGTTCCCTAAATGTTGGACTTCCATTCATTCAAACTCTTGTGTGGTTGTTGATCGGCGAATTTAAAGTAAACTCTTCTCCCCTTGTTCTAATCATACCACCGACATTCTCACGGTTTTTTTATTTATTTTCTAAAGGAAAGTTAAAATATTGTGATAATAGGCCTACAGATGACCTTCTTAGAAGGGTGAAACATGGGATAGTGTTGTCTTGTATGTAAACAGGTGGATTGCGCCTATTGGTAGCGAAATGGCCAGCGCCGATAATTTAAAATATTATTGCTGAAAATCGTGGGTTTTGGAGAAATGGTAAAAAGATACGTGATTTTTAAAATCACATTAACTATTATAGTTATTGAAATATTCTTTCCCAAAAATTATAAAGTATTTTCAATACAAACAATTTATCTTCCTCCTCCTTTTAATGTTACTCAAATTACAGAGAACATTGTATGCCTATAATAAATCTATGGTAGAATTAAAACAGATAACATCATGTGAGTAATACTAATATAATAACAACTTGATGGTAATGTAAATGAAGTTAATATAGTGTGATTAGTACCGGTAACAGCTTCATGGTAATGTAAATACAGAAAACATTGTATGTGTACTAACAACTTGTTGGTAATGTAAATAGAGACAACATTGTATGTGTAGTAACAATTTGATGGTAATGTATATATAGAAAATATTGTATGTGTAGTAAGAACTTGATGGTAATGTAAATACAGACAACATTGTATGTGTAGTAACAACTTGATGGTAAAGTAAATAAAAACAACATTGTATATGTAGTAACAACTTGATGATAATGTAAATAATAAAAACACTGTATGTGTTGTAATGAAAAAATATATATATATATGTGTATATTTTTTATTTATGTTTATATTTATTATTTATTTTATTTATGAATTTATTTTATGAAATTTAGGAATTAGTTTAATTTTATATAATCTATAATATATAATAATATATAATATTGTATTGGGTGCCAACTACCAACCCCTTTTATTTTTTGAGGTAAGTAGATTTTTAATTATTGAATAAATTTATCCCCATAAACTACTTAGCGGTAATACGAAAACTCTTTTTCTCAAGACCCCTGGACTTTACCTAAAGTTTGGACTTAAGTTGGAAACTTACAACCGAAGACTTCCTTATGCAGGTTATTATTTTTGATTTGACCAATACAATCTACTGAGCATCGCTATACATGGGATGCAAGTTCAAAAGAAAATACAAGGTACATTGATGTAAATAACAATAAAACAATTAAAATTAAAGAGTGATTTTTAATTATTGTAGTGAATGATATCCTTAAATAAACCCTACCTATTAAGGCATGCCACGTGTATTATAATGTTAATAAAAGTATTGTTAAGCAATACTTGAAATTGTTAAACTCTCACTTGAATTGTGAGTCTAATAGTAATATATCTTTAAGCACATAACAAGATTTTAACTACAACAAAATGTATTCTGTATAACATGTAACAATAAGGCTATGATTCTTTAATAAAAAAAATATTGTTCTGAGGTGAACAAAAGGTATTAATTCTGGTTTAAAAAAACTGAAATTATTTGTCCTTCTTTTGTAATTTTAAGGATTATGCTTTATTATTTACATCCATAACAGGATGTTTACAGATGGATTTGATCTCACCCGAAAATGACCTTGCTCTGGTAAAAATGTTGAATCACAGCTCCACCATTATTTAACTCTCCGGCCTTAAATTTCCACAAAAAATCTTCTTTGAGTGCTTCCACTCAACTTTCTTCACAAGTTTATACCTCTTTTTAGAATTTTTAGATGATTAAAATTACCATGAACCTTTCAAAAAATATAATTGAAGGCTCCGCAGATTGGATACTTCCTTCCACTTTCGAAGCCAATTTCAGAGTCACAACAAAAAGTAAGACAAAACACAAACACGTTCTTTTTGTTTTATAATAAACAATCACCGGCCTAAGAGAAAAATATTCACCGGGATTTGTAAGCAAGAATAAAACAAACCATATTAAATATTTAATTATTGGGGGTATTACTATAAAGAAAATTATAATTTTTACATATAAACATAAGTTATCTTTAGAATTAATTTAAACTTGGCACCAAACAAAAAACAAAACGAGAATAAGAATTTCTTTCGCTAGGGTCAATTATTGTTTCAAGAGACAGCCAGATGTTATAAGCGTCCAAGAACATAAAATACCTTGGTATCATAATAGTTCCGAAATAAACCACTCTCTGGAGCAGATAGCGTTAAAATCACCTACCAACAATTTGAATAAAATATTTTTGTATTAATTACATTAACTGTTATTATTCTATTAAGCATATTTTCCAATAGTAATTAATAAATAATCAATTATCAGGATTAATTTGTGTAAATAATTGTTGGACAACAAGAATTTAAAAATTGATTATATTAGCTATATATTTTAACTTTATTAATCTAGCCTCTGTTCTTGGTTTTAAACTATCAATGGCCATATTTGAATTAAAAACCAATTATCTAGGGTCAAACATGTGCTTTTAACGCTCATTAAAATTTGAATTTATTTTATTATTTTGTCTGAGTGAAAATTGATTTTTTATTTTTAATTATAGCACGGCGTTTTACAACACGTACAGGTAATACTCACATTTCCTAATTAATATAATGGGTTAGGGATGATAAAGGTTTTTATTAGGGAAAGTTTAACTGCATTTGCGTGAAGAAAGAGTGAAAAACCATTTAGGGAAAACGACCCTCTGTATTCCTGACCGAGATTAGAACCTCTTATCATCCCGTCATTGACTGTCCAGTTTATTTCTAGAGTAGCGCGTTAGTTCATATGGCCACCGAAGCGGATAGAAGGTTAATATTAAATATGGTTTAGATTTCTTGCTTTGGTCTGCGAAATATAAATTTATTCCTCTCGCTCATTTTTTTTTTTTTTTGCGTCAAGCACAAAATTACATTAAACAAAACATTTGATTACAGTGTAAAAAACCGATAAACTATTTGAAAACTATTGTAGTTTCACTAATAATAATAATAATAATAATAATAATAATAATAATAATAATAATAATAATAATAATAATAATAATAATAATAATAATAATAATATATTACACACTAATACACAATAATACTAGTAATAATAATAATGATAATATACACACGATAATACATTATTTGAAATTTGATGTCAATATTTTAAACACCTGTATGTTTTCACAGTGCCACAAGTAAATACACGTACAGCTCCGACTGTTATTGTCAGTCTCAACTTACCTTTGTGGAAACAATAATAAACTAACTGATCTTAGAAGAAGGTGTTGCGGATTATCTATTTCCTTTTCCTCCCTTCCTTCTGAGGGGAAGGTCGTGGTGGCTCCTTACTCCAAGGTAAAAAATAACGTTGTTGATAGCTTAATAATATAACCCAATAAAACAATCCCGCATCATCTTAAAATTTACTGAGGTGACCCTATCAAAATATGACTTTATTTGATAGAGGAACGCAATATCTAGGTGTCAAGCCTAGTAACTTAATCTCAGAAGTAAAACTTTTTTTATAAAGCGTCATAAAAATTCTTAAAAAGATTTTTTAATTGAAATTTAATTTTTATAACTGGCTATAGACCTGTCCACCCCTTCTTAAATAAAGCGGTATTTCTAAACGTCTGCAACGCGTCTCAATGCTCTCCCCATGTAGCACCCTAAAGGAGTGAAATTTAAAGTATTTTCAGTATTGAGCTATTACATTGGGTCTGTGTGTAGCTAAACACATTCCTTTAAGCAATAAACGTAAATTATTATGTAACAATATTATGTATGTTATAATAATTATAATTATTAAATATTATTATAATAATTAAAATTAAAATTATTTAGATTATAATAAAAAAACGTATAATCCCATTTTATAGGATTAGGATATAAATATGGGCTACACTTAAAATTAAATAAAATATCATAAAAAATATGTTTTAAAGAAAAAACTTTAGTCAGTTAAGGAAAATGTATGTTATAAACAGAATTTGGTACAAGCCTATATTTTACAAATTTTTTTTAATATATCCAAATTAAATTTTAATATAAAATGACCTAGAAAAATTTGAAAGTTTGAAAAAAATTCTATAGTAAATAAACACTCAAATATTATACTACCTTGTAACGTTTAAAAAAGCTAGCCTAATATATTAATGTTTGTTTGCCACCATTAGGGTGACATTTGATATAATTATTGAATTGGGTTCAAGTTTGTTATTCTGTATTATAATAATTAAAAAAGGATGATGTCTTATTTATAAATTAAAAGTTCTGGTCTTTTATATTCTTTATTTTAAGTAGATAAACAGGTTTTTGCTAGATATTTCACACGTAGATTTTAATAAAAGCCCGACTATTGTGATATATTCATGATAATTCCCGACACGTGAGATTTATAATACAGATTAATATGTCGTAGACTCAACCTACACGGCTCCTCGTAAGGAAAGCAAGTGAAGTGACCGTACCTTGAAGAGGTATATCTAGCGACATTTCCTTATTGAAACTTCCCAAAAGAAAAGGAAGTTGTTGTCATCAACGTGCGTTTCTGTTTACAAAACTGCGTTGGCTTTTCAAAGAGAAATATAGAAAGATATCGCCATACATTGCAACTTAACAACTTGACACAAATAAATCTTACTACCCGCTCGCATTTATAATATCGTAATTTTGAATATTGATGTGAATAACAAATTATTGAGATGTATAATTCCATATCATTACAACCTATTTTTTTACTAAATATTTGTATTGCTTAATGCCTTCTCTGCTTCAACTTCACATTTCATCAAGTCTGTATTTGTAAAATGTTTGTGCTGCCTTAAAACTATCTAGTCCAATTTCACCAATTTGGACTTTAAGTAAGCTTTTCATAAAAGGTCAATTATGTCATAAGGAGTGATTGCTTTGTTATTGTGACGAAGATACATCCTTACTTCCTCACTCTGAAAAGCCTTTATAGGGTCCATGAATGTCTAGTCAAGGGGCTGAAGCCGGTGGGTTGAGTGAGGAGGCAGCACTACAATGGTAACGTGATTGGCTCGGGGCTATCGATTACATTTATATTGTGAGTGTGGTTGCTGTGTCCATCCAATATTAATAAAACAGGTAATTCCTGAGTTGGTTTGGCATGTTCAACAAAATGAGCTAACCACTTAGTGAAATGATGGATTTTGTACCCATCCAGATGGATCCAATTGAACTTGGCGAACAGCAGCTAATCAGTTGATCAGACGTGTTGGTTTTGGGGAAGATTATCATTGGATGAACGAAGTATCCACTGGTACTCATCGCTGCAATGATTGATATTGTAGCTCCTCTCTCTGCTGACGTCATTGCGGCTACATGTCTCATATGCTATCGTCCGATGACGTATGGTATTCTGATTTGCATGAGTCAGCTGCTTCATCTACATTATAGATCCTCGCTATGGTGCTTATAAAAGGGTTTTAACATGCACATAAACAAATTAATACAAAGAGATGTGTATAGCCCCAACGGGTAGTAAGACGTGGTGCTAAAAAATTATTGCAATTTGAGAACAGTTATTTACAGTACTTAACAGAAAGATGCTGATATAATTTTTTTTAGATATTTTTCTTGAAATTTACTCAAACAAAGACAAAGCTTAATCAATTATTTTTTCCACTTGAAAACTTTAAATTTTGAATTTTGAAGAGCAATAATTAATAAAACTATACATTTGAATAAAATTCTCGGACATGCGGCAGTGGACCTAAAATTATAAGACCTAAAGTCACAACTCCTAAACTAAATTTCTTAACTTCATAACACCTAACTTTATAAGACCTAATTTTATAAGACCTAACTTCATAGCACCTAATTTTATAACTCCTAATTTTACTAGACCTAAAAGCACTGGACCTAAAATTCATTTTTCATCGATTAATTTAAAAAATCTTTAACTGTTCAAACAGGCAGTGGACCTAAAGGCACAAGACCTAATTTTATAAGACCTAATTTCACAAGACCTAACTTCACTGGACCTAATTTTATAAGACCTAACCCCACAAGACCTAATCTCACAAGCCAACAAGCACAAGACCTAACCTCACAAGACCTAAATTCATAAGACCTAAATTTATATGGCATGCCGGCATAAGTCCTAAAACTAACTAACTAACACAATGATAGGAACACAGACAAAGGCGTCAGTTTTGTCTTGACTAATTTTCTGATGAATGGGAGGTCGTAGTTTAAATCCTGCTGGGTGTATTTCTCTCGTCATATAAAACATACCATTATCGATAAAGTGGTTTTAATAAACACGGCCAAAACGCTTGGAATGTGGAATGATGTCAAGCTCATCTAATCTAGTTTTCCACTGACAAGGAAGTTGGGATTAGAATCTTGGCCGAGCGTACTGAGGTATTTTTCTAGAGGATTCCTCACTCTCTTTTCAAGCAAATGTGGGTACATTTCCCCTAAATTATTCCTTCCTCGGTCACTTTAAAATAGTGAAATTAAATGCGGATAGTTCGAACGAGAAGTAAGATGAAAATCTCTGGCAGGCAGGATTGCCTCAATGTTAATAATCTCGACTGACGTGGACAGCTTTTATTTAGGAAGTATTTGTCTATCCTTTACAGGTATGCTAGAAGTGTTTTTCCACTTATTTGTTTACTCATTCTCTCTTCACGTATTTTACCGCATTTAAAATAAAAAGATATTAAAAATGTATTGTGGAGACATAATTATTATTAACTAAAATAAAATTTAACTGTGCAATAATCGTGGCCCAAATTTTTGTCACCCGTATCATGTATTTACTAGCACGCTCAGGCTATCCACATTTTTTCACAATGGTGTAAGAAAGAGAAATGTACAATTTAGAGGATATGTACTCTCATTTGCGTGGAGGAAAACTCAGAAACCATTTATTAAAACTCACCCTCACTTGACTGGAATTTGAACCGGGTCTCGCCATCATCAAAAATTCAGTCTATTCTCTGAATCATTCGATCACCGATGTGGACTAAAGTGCAGTTATTGAGGGAACAAACCAAATATCATTATTGGATGCTTGTATTTTATCAGCTTAATCTAATGGCATATGGCATTAGAAAACTTCACTTATTTGTTGAGTCAATTAATGAGTAATTCTTATTAAAACACATATTATATACTATTATATTTTAACCGATGAAAGTCGAAAGTCTTTAGAGCCGCAACAATCACATAAATAGGTAGCCTATATAAATACTATTTATAAAATGTGAGTTTATTTTATTGAAAGCCAAAGTATGTTAACATTAGGGCCTAATATATTAATTACCCTAATTAATCACTTAGGAAAATTCAAAATGGCCTCCAAAATACCTTACAACGTTATGTGGAAATCAGAGCTGGCCGCCACCAAAATCAAAGATGGCCACTCCTATACCTTATAAGCATAGCTGGAGCCCATTGATCTCTATATTATAACTGGATGGACATCTGCGGCTAAAATTTTTGAGCTGTCATTTGTACAACATTGTTTAAGAGAGAAGGAAATATTCGGGTATCTCTTTCTCTCTTATACACATACAAGGCAATGTGGCATTTAAACATAATTCGCTAATTTTATTGAATTTAGGAGATATATCAATGTATGATTAGTTAAACGAAATAAATGGGTTAGTAAAAGGTTTGAAGGGCATAACTAATTTCAACACTCATGACTTGTTTCTTTAAATAATTTGATTTAGGCTAAACTAGTAATATTTCCTACGCGCCTATACACTAAATGATCGTTTGAACGTAAGACTTCTACACAAAATTTTGTCGTTCGAACAAAATTAGCCTGGTTTTTAGCAACCTTATTTCATTATAGTTATCTAACATTAAATATAATATGGCTTCTGAAAGCAAAAGGCAATACACGCTAAGAGCCAACTTAATAATATTATAATATAGTAATACTTCGTATAAACCTCTAGCCTAAATGATAATTTGAATACAAAACTACTACACAAAGTTTGTCATTTAAACAAACGTAAGTAAGTTTGAAGCTACCTTTTTTCATTTTAGATATCGAACTCTAAACATAATATTGTTTCTGAAACCAATATATTAGCTAATAACCAATTTTAAACATACTGTAATCTTGGCAGAATGTAAACCACATTGGCTTTAGCTACTTATTTTAATATATCAAAGATTTTATTCTTATTTGTACAGTGTCACATTTAAAATTGAATAATTGTATATCCTCTAATGTAAATGTGTCTTCAGTCAAGTAGGGTATAAACAAACTTTTATTCACGAGAGACACGTTTTTGCTCAAGAACATTAAAAGAAACCGTTCAATCTGTCCCCTCGCTAGCAAGCAGACGACAAACTTGGTGTCACGATTTGGTGCGTTGCAAGGGGTGTGTTAGAGAGAAATACGCCATGGATTATTATTATTATTATGATTACTATTATTAGCCATCTTAATTTTGTTTTACATGTCTTTCTTTACAATTTTATAAAGAAGCTACAACTTAGCTTTGTTCGAGAATATTCAGTTCATCTTGACGAATATGAAGCATACAGTTTTTCTAAGCACCGCAGGATTGTTTACGATAACTGCATTATTGATAAGGTCGTAATATATCAATGACAATGTGGGTAATAAACCTATTTATATAAAAAAATAATGCTGCATTATATTACCCAGCCAAAATATTGACACTTTTGAATCACTAAGTTAGAAATGAAGAAGGTATAATGTAGAGTAATTATCACTGTATTTGCATGGAGGTGGAGTGGGAAACCATAAAGGAAAATACACCTCAATACACATAGGTCATATGCCAGAACGAGTTGGGTTTTGAAAAGTAAACCATCAACTCCAAGAAATGACTTATGGACTAGGGCTAGAGTGAAAACCTCACTTCCGAGAAATGAATAGTGTGAAGCCACGCTTACACGAGGCCAGTTGATAGCAGGTTAGACGCGTCAATTTTCGAATTTGCCTGACAAATGGCCTCGTGTGTACGCGGCTAAAGTAAAGAATGAGTAAGGAAAATTTTGCTCGGGACTGCACTTATGTTTAATTTTTCCTATCTAAGCCTTTTCTTGGTAATGAGTATTCACCCACACTTCTCACTTACTCATTTTCGTTCTTGTATACCGCCTATAGCTAGGAATATCTCCTCAGCCTTCTGACAATGTAAAACCATATCGAGACTGAAACTTTTTCGGAGGGATGAGGAAGGAGGAGGAGGAAAACTTGCTAAGGAGTCAGTTTCATCTGGCTTACCGGTGAAGAAGATTTGGATTCGAGTCCCGGCTGGAATCACCCACTTTACTGGAAAGGATTTTTTATCCTTTTTCTAGGAATATGCTGGTATACTTCCGCTTGAATTACTTCCTGATACTTAAATAGGGAGATTAAGATACTTCTGGGGGAATTTTTTTATTAAAATGGTGGACATCGACGCCGCCCCCTCCCCTGGCGTTGCGACGTCCCCACCCCACCTCTTCGTCCCTTATTAATTGCATTGATTAATTAACTACTTTAATTAATCGCTTTGAACAATTCAAAATAGCCACCAAAATACCTTAAAACGTTATGTGGAAATCCAAGATGGTCGCTAAAAATCCTTACAACTTTATATGAAAATCCAAAAGGACCGCCCTATACCTTATAACGTGATGTGGAAATTCTAGATGGCCGCCACCAAAATTAAAGCTCGCCACCCCTATAACTTATAAGTAGAGGGGGATACAGAACCCTAAAGCCCATCAACGCGACCTCATGATGACAAATTCCGTACGCCCAGTAACGAATTTACATTCTTTCTCCAGGTGAATGCTGATGCACTTGACATATTCTGAATACCTCCTCTGTACCACATCCTCAACAACCTAACTCCACAGCGGTAAATTACCCACGTTTCCTCGTAAGGTTATGACATTTCTTCCCTTTGACTTAACTTTTTCTCTCTGACACACCCATTTTTGCTGCAAAATTCCCTTTTTGATACTATTAATATTATTTTTGACAGGTATTGCCCCCTGAGCCCAAGAGCCCACAATGGTAGTTACCCTAGACGCTCTGAAACCTCCTCCAAAACGACGTCCCAACGCCCCCAACACCCGGACCTCATAACGGTAATTTACCCTCAACGTCTGGACGCCCCACGAATACGACATCCGCGGCACTCCCAATAACTCGAACCCATAGCTGTAAATACCTGGCGCCCTGTTGCTCCTAGAAACTCGAGCCCATATCAATAACTTCTCATCCTGACCCCCTCTCTCCCAACCAGAGCAGGTATCGACAGGCTTTCCACCACCTTTCCTCCAACCCCTGGCTCCATAACCTGTATTCTCTAACCTACACGACAATTTAGAGATGGTGGCATGGGATTAAAAATAGAAATAAAATCTTATTAAAATATAATTAAAGTTATATTTAACCTTATAGTGTGATGTGGAAAATCACAATGGATCCCTACCCCACCCCCCTTTTTGTACTCAGCCTATGCAGGTCCCGATTTGCACCCTCAACCCAAGGTTATATAGCCCTCAAGGCAAGGTAGTTGGTTCTAAAATCTAGGAGGTGATGAATTATTTTAATGTTTTTTAATGTTGTTTATTTGATGGTCACGATGGGCCTGAATATTTTTGTTGATATGGAAGCTATAATTTATTACACCTAGCCTTATTAGACCTAACGGCACAAGACCTAACGGCACAATACCTAAATGCTACAAGAACTAAACCCCATAAGACCTAAATTTATAAGACCTAATTTTATAAGACCTAACTTCATAGCACCTAATTTTATAACTCCTAACTTTACTAGACCTAAAAGCACTGGACCTAAAATTCATTTTTCATCGATTACTTTAAAATATCTTTAATTGTTCAAACAGGCAGTGGACCTAAAGGCACAAGACCTAATTTTATAAGACCTAATTTCATAAGACCTAACTTCACTGGACCTAATTTTATAAGACCTAAAGTCATAGCTCCTAAACTTTAGGTCTTGTGAAATTAGGTCCACTGCATGTCATCCAAATTCTCCACTTGTAAATTTATTTGAAAATATTTAATTTCTAAAGCCATCCCCCAATTCTACTGAAGTCTTACTGTAGAAGATGTAGTTCTGTACCGTATCCCCTTTTAGACATCAGAGACGACGGTAACTAACAAGGAAAATGAGCATAAGAAAGAGCACTTGAAAAAATAAGATATTAGTGCATTTAACAAATCAATTTAATGTGTCCAATTGCTGAAATAAGTACATTGCACATGGTCATAACACAAGCGAATTTATACAGAAGCGGTCTTTGGATTTCCAATGTATATTTATTCTACACAGGCTGTTATATTGAGGATGTTCCCAAGAGCTGAGAATATACATCAGACATGAGCGCATTGTAAGTTCCCATTCAGCGTTCTTGACTTCAACTAAATCAGGGGTCAACACACGACCAGCAGGTCAGAGCCAGAAGGGCAGGAACGGCCCTCCTGTTGAGCCCTAAAACGGGAGAACAACTCAATACAAAAGGGCAAATAAATAAATAAATAAATACCTAAACACGAGCCATGCCTGACGGGCAGAAATGGCCCACAAGTTGAGCACCTTGAAATGTAATCAACACAATACAAATATTGTAAGAGACACGAGCCATGCCAGACGGGCAGAAATGGCCCACAAGTTGAGCACCTTGAACGGCGACCAACACAATTCTAATATGGTAAAAAAACATGAGCCATGCCAGACGGGCAGAAGTGGCCCACAAGTTGATCACCTTGAACGGTGACCAACACATTTCTAATATGGTAAAAAAACACGAGCCATGCCAGACGGGCAGAAGTGGCCCCCAAGTTGATAACCAAGAAATGTGGTCAACACAATACTATAATACCTATTTAGGTGTCTGCCTTTAGGCCCTGAACGATCTGAATGGTCCCTTTCCCTATTAACAGCCTCGCATACAACACAATGGTCATGCGGGCTACGACGTGGGAATCAATCCCATTTAAGCTGCCGGTCTTATGGACCAAGCAGAAAACTTGTGAAGTACGAGGCGACTTCACGTTAAGTGAACTAAGTCCCAAAAACCTAATCTATACAACATTATGATCATTAGTAACGTAGATAAGCTAATCCTCTTCGCTATCAGGGCAGCATACTCCCCAGTGACTTGATGAAATAATGGAACTTCCCATTACTTTCGGCGGTCCGGTCGGTCCCTCGGCGTGAACATCTTGATCCCAGTTGCGTGTAGTCAGGTTGCGGCGAGAACTTTGGAGAGTTAAGTCTATCCACCAAGTGATGAATAATTGTAGTCATGCCTTAGTCGACTAAGCAAAGGTGTTATATAGTGGCCGAACACAATGCATGATGGGAAGGAAGGAGGGGAAAAGATCCCACTACGTGGAGCCGTTCAGGTAAACGAGGCCCCCCTACTCATGAGTAAGCCGTGCGCTGCCTTCAGTCAATGTTGATCCTCCGGCCAGTCTGGAGCGGTTTTGTGAGAGAGCCGAAGGAGGACAAGCAGTCAGATGGTGCGTTACCCACGGCGCTGGAAATATTCCATCAAGAATCCGAGGCGTGGTATGTAACACATAAACATTTATACCTTAATAGACGTGTATGAATATCAGGAAATAATATATGTGTTCATGGACAATGATTTAGAGCAGCAATTTTGTACAGTACGTGGCTAACTTGGTTTGCCCGTTAAAGTTCTGTCCTCGTCAAAATATTCTGTACAAGGAAAATCAATCATTTTACCAAGCCATCATTCGAAATATTTTTCTTTCACTTTCAATTTCTCTTAAATTGGAATTTTGGAAACGTCCGAAACATCGCCAAGAGATTTACTATTACTGCTGAAATAGTAAGGGTTAGTTAACTTTGTATTTAATTTAGAACTGGTTTCCGAAAATTGGTCAAAAGTTATAGAATTTTCTAGGTCATCTGGAAATTCAACTGTAATTTTTAAATTGTCGTCCAAACAAATAGTTTTGAATTTAGAATTATTGCCAGAAATGATAATTTTTTCGGACGAGGGAAAATCACTAAACCCGTCGAGCCACCACTTTATATATATTGTGATGGAATTATTGTTACGGGGAATTTCGGAGGCGGTCATTTTCTTTTTATTGATGGTCTTTGATTTTTTGGTATAATGTTCGTGATTTAGAATGTTCTTTTCAAAAATTGTGAGGGTACATTAACTTAAAATTTAAATCGAGACCGGATTCCAATAAAGCTCGATCTTTATAATAATATATGAATCTTCTTGTAATTTTCTATTTTTTTTATTTCCTCTTGATTTGAACTCCCTTAACTGTCGACTCCTCCAGCGGATAGTCTTCCATGGCAATTTTCTACTCTGTATCACACTACATCATAGCTTATCTTAGAATCCATCTTGGTTCAATAAATACCACATAAACTGACAGGGATTAAAACCAGAGAATTTGATTTGGAGAAAAAGCTCTACCAGGTAGATTAAAATAATATGGTATCAATAATTATTTGGTTAAAGTGGCCCGTAATAGGTAGTTTTTAAACTATCTCTCTATGACACGCTCTTCAAATATATTAAAAATTTATTGTCTACCTGTTAAAATATTATCGCTCTATTGTAGCTGTGTAATTTCTTTTATCGTCCTCAACTTAAAGCAATATTATTAAGATTGTTATAGTAAATCTATCACTATTCATATGAAACCAATAACTCTAACAGTTGTTATCCTTGTTGTTGTAATGATGACCAGGTTTTATCAATGGGGACTTCCAGGGAATTGTTGTTTCATTTAATATTACTCATCTTCATTATTAAGTATCAATATAATAAATAGATACCCATGTGTGAGATTCCTACAGAAAATACTTGTTTTTATTATTTAATAACTTTATTAGATGGCAACGTATATTGGGTGATGATATCCTTTAGTTTCTTTTACTGACTTTTAGAATGTATTTGAGGATCCCGAAATGTCGATGATAATATTATATTAAGTTATCGCTTGTAATATTGGTGGTTTTATTTCTTATAAATCTTAGCTTCATTTATCAAACTCTTTACAACCAAGCAATGATAAGTATTTGTTGGCAGGAAACAAGGTGTATTTAAATATATTATAATAGTGGTTTCCTAGTTACACATTATTGTTGCGTTTTGTTTTGTCTAGTTAAAAAAAATAATTCATACGTATGGTAAATAATTTAAATGAAACTATGTTGTTAGTACCAAAATATTTTCATGTTATATACATCGGTGTTTAAAACTTAATGTTGTGTGTTCTGTCACCAGCCAGTAGAACAGTCTCAAATACTTTTTTTAATATTAGCTCTATTCTTCGTTTAAAAAATCATAAAATTGTAATTATCAAAACTAACCCTTCAAATACAGAATCAAAATAAATTGGTTATACTCGCCGAATTGTTCTTTTTTTTTTTAAGCTCTTAACAATTTAAAGATAGAAATAATACGATATAATATCTAGCGGAGGAAGGGTTTTTCAAGGTCCTTCAAGATTTATTTGTATGTTTTGGTTGATATACGTCATTTAGAACAAACGGTATTATTGGGGGACAACAGCTATACAGTGATCTATAATAAATAAAGTTCTAACTAACGTAAAGGTAGTATGTGTATTTGCTACTAGATTTGAGCTGTATTAATAATTGGAGTTAGGCACGTTTCACCCATAGGTCACAGAGGGGAGGCATGGTCATTAATTTCCCTCTGGAGAGTCACGAATATTTCAAAAACTGCGACATCTGTATTAGTTTTAAATTACAATATGCATGAAGAGATAACATTGTAATGATACTTTTTTAACCTCGAGATTACGAAGATTTTTTTTGTTTTATATGCTTTAGAAACAAAAAGGGGATTTTTAGATTCTGTCTCTCCTGTCTGTGTTTGGCCTAGTGCCGAAATCATTTTGCCGAGAGTTGAAACCTGGTATCTAGGGTAGTTAAAAGGTTATCCATAGGAGTGTTTGGACTCATCCATCCAACATTAAAGTTAAGGGTTGTTTACAAGAAACTTTTTCGAAATCAGCTATAAAGGTTTTAATTAAAATTTGTTTCAATCCAGACACTTTTTAATATTATGAACAAAATGACGCAACTAATTTTACCGATAAAATAACTTGAAGGATTGTTTACATAGACGGATATCAACAATGTTGATAATGTTATCCCAGCTCTGTGAAATACGAAATTATTTATCATTGAAAAGTTGTAAGGACTATTAAAAATAAAACACTTTTAAATGAAATATATTTTTATAAACCAATAATTTCCAAAGGGAAAGGAACATATTTATTTTTAAACATAGGTCTGGGATATGAGAGATGATTGTTATGCTCTTTGTTAGAGTGTGTACTTTTTTACTTTTTGCAACAATGTATATTTTTTAGTTTCAATGAGCTTACGGGTTTTTAGTAAATTTTTCTATTTGTAAGTAAAAGAGCGAGAAAGTCTGTCCGGGGAACTGTGCATTTATTTTTTCATCAAATTGAGAGAAAATATTTTTTTAACCTAAAACTTCATTATTTGCTCCTATAACTTATAACTTATGATCTTTTCAAAAATATGATTGTGGTATTTTTTCCATGAAAGTAGAGATCTAGAGATCCGTAAAAATGATAAGACGCGATAAAGCCATACAGAGATGGAATCAAGTACTTTTTTATTTGATAGGTTTTTTATATGATTTACAATGTGTTTGAAAAGCGAAATAAACGAAATCATCTTGTTAAACGAAATCCCTCTATAAAACGAAATAACACCAGCTTTGCAAAAAAATTAATACTTTAATTAAAACGAAATTAAGAAGAAAATAAGCATACATTTTTACCAATGCTGTAAATTTTTATTTTCTTATTTTGCTGTAGCGTAAGCTAATTTTAGGCTACAAAATTATGAAGTATGTAGACAAACTTGACAAAGAATTTTAAATCAAATTTATAAGGTTTCAATAATAAATTTTAATTTTGTATGAATTGTCTCAATATAAAATAATTCTTAAACACCTCAGATAACATATGATTTTGAACAAACACGAAATAACATTGAAAAGTGAGATTTATAGAAAAAAATTTAACCAAAATAAAGACATTTTTACGGTGCTTGAGACACTATGTTTCCAATTTTTATTTCCATTAACTTATTTTGGTTTTTATAAATTATTTATAAAATTAAACACTCTGTTCCTTGAAAATCCAATGACTTACTTAGCTGCAACTGAAAAACACATCTGAAGCAATTTGTCTTTATGAATTAAAAAAAATATATTTAAATATAAATTCCTATTGTAAATTAATTTGATTTCATGCTGTTTATTTTGAACGCTGGCTTTATTTAGTTAAATCCTTCTCAATATATTGTAGTGTTAAATACTGTTATCGTTAAAAATGTAAGGGAATATTTTATGAATTTTATAGTTCATGTTGAACAATTGATTATAACAATCAATTTTATCATCTTGAACTCTGTTTAAGATGAAAGATAGTCGGTTCAATTGATGTATCAGTCAGTGACCAATTTAGTAAAATTCTCATATTGTTTATATATTAAATTAAAGGTGATACAATTATAATAATATATAAAACCAACTTTGGTGGTCGCCAGGTAACGCGCTACTCTCACAGTGAACTAGACTGCCGATGACGGGAAGACCAAGGTTTGATTCTCGGTCAGGTGTATTAATTGAGGTTAGGTGGATATATTTTGATTGGCTTAGAGCTCGTCACGTGATCACTTTTATGTCCTGAGCTAGTTTTTCAGTGAACGTGTGAATCCACAGACGCTTACTGTTAGCTCTTCAGCACATGCACTGTCATATACACATGCACATGATTTGAAATGGTTGGTTTTGAGATTGACTTGGATTCGCGTGCCGAAGATCTCAGGCAAGGCCGACAGAATAGAGATGTTTGTGAAATCGAACCATTATTCCAGTTCTGATGCTCACTTTAATATAAATTAGACTACCATTGAAGTACCCAGCTTGCCCGGGAGATAACATTTATGGTAAAAAGGGTAAAATGGTTAAAATAAGAATAGAGTTCTGTAGACACCCCCTTAATTCAACGACGAACTAAGGCTGGTGCACAACAACAACAAAAATATAATTTGTAGAAAATTCAAAAGATAAAAAAAGAACAAATATTTCAGAGGAGCCGATAGGACCAACATAAAACAAATGGACAGTACACAGGTCCATTTGAGTTCTGTCTCCACGAACCCGCTCTACAAATATTTATTATTAGAAATATTTTAAATATTTGCCATTAAAAAAACCTCCCATCATTAGGTAAAACAAGGGTACGAAAGCAACATAAAGAATAGGTAAGAGTATTAGGTATTTTATTTATATATAAAAAGTTGGATATTTTAAATATGGTACAAAAGGATATATATATATATATATATGTGAATATTATATTATAAACTCATTATAATCTATATCTTCCATGATCGTCTCAATCATCAATATTTCAAGTCGTAAAAACGACAAATGTAAACTTTTAAAGTATTAAAGACTTTACCAAAAAGACTAAATCTAACAAGTGAGCTGAAGGCTCTCAGTCAACAATGGTCAAGTTGCGAAAACGCAACGCTCAGCATCAATCTAGCAGTAATTCTATTATCTAGTTCAAGTCGTAAAAATGACAAATGTAAACTTTTAAAGTATTACAGACTTTTACCAAAAAAGACTAACTCTAACAATTGAGCTGAAGCTCTAAGTCAACAATGGTCAAGTTGCGAAAAGGCAACGCTCAGCATCAATCTAGCAGTAATTCTATTATCTCTTACTCACAACTTATCAAAAACAATTACGTAGAGAAAAGATCCAAATCAATATTTAAAGATACAAATTACATTTTTCTTAGTCGCACAGACTATAATTTTGTCTTTTGAATACATGTTTGCTTTACACAATATTTATAAATATTGACAAAAACCCAAAAGGGGATTTTTAGCCTACATTCTACAAAGGAACATTAATTCCCGCTAAATTATTCTAAGTAGATTTAAATTTTCTTAAGCCAAACAGGCTGTAAATTTAACCATAAAAAATTAGACATTTCCATGATATTACCAAATGTTACTAGACACAACCCGGAAGGGGCCTCCGTGTCTACAAGACAACAACAACAAAATGCTATTTTTCTATTTGAAAGATTGGACTTGTTCATTAAATCTCAAATGTTTGCCAAAAGGGAATTTTGATACAAATTGCCGAAAGAGAATTTTATACCTTTAGTATTCATCCTGAACACCAACTGTTCCTGGAGGAAGTCCAGACAAGAGTAATTATTATCTATTCTACACCAGTATTTATGCCAATATTTTAGCTCAGAGAGGGGAAGAGGGAAACGCCAAAACAAAGGAGAAACAAAACACATGACATAAGAGGGACGGAACATCTAGATGCGAGAGGACGGTTCGAGAAGCGTGGTGGAGCAGGAGAATGATCCAGACAAAGTTTATATCGCTCACTGACGTCTGGGCACATACGTCACACATTTTTCCCATGACACCTTGCGCCAAACTTGAACTCCGTGCTTCATTCAGTCAGTCTTAGCACAAAGTTTATAGTGGAGTGTAGTTCGGGAGGCCGGCTCGGGAGACGTAATAACAATAACATAGGACATGGGGCATGGTAAGTCCACTTTGTATTACTTCACCAGTGCTTCGTTGATGTTTTAATTTTTCTTGTAGTGGTTATTTCAATAAACGCTACAGTTCAAATAATACAAAATAAAGGGTGAAAATATATATTATTAAATTTTAAAAATAGATAAAAAAGGTAAAAAGTCAAAATTGTAAATATTGTAGAACGGGCATAAAGAAAAACTAATAAAAATTAAAAGGGGTATAAAGGCTAATACAAGTAACAGTGTTAAAAAGGAAACCCGGCACTCATCACGAATATTTTTAGGAATATCAAGTTTCATAGATAATGTTGGGAAGGACATGTAGCGTGAATGAGAGAATCTAAAACCTTGTTTAGAATACTGAAGGGCAAACCCAATGGGTAGAGACAATTGGGAGGACCTAGGGGGGAAGATAACAGTATAATGGACTTGATATAGAAAGGGTGTAATGAAGTTTACTGGATAAAATAAGCTTAGGTAGAGATAGGGTGTAATAATTTGGACTGGATAGGACTAGCTCAAGATATGGGTAGGGTGTAATGAGGGAGACTAAATAGGACTAGCTCAAGATAGGGATAGGGTGTAGTGCAGTGACAGGATAGAGCTAGCTCAATATAGAGATAGGATATAATAAGGGGGACTCAAGTTAGGGATAGTGGCGTACATTTGTAGGTGTGTCAATGAACTTTAGAGTTTCTAATGACATAGTGCAAGTTTAAATAAAATTAAGTGAAAAAAGGGTATAGCAGCTAAGAAGATCAAAATAGTTTAAAACTCCAAAAATACTTATTAAGGTGAGATAATTAAAACGGTAAAAAGAGTAAAGGAGTAGGCCTATGTAAGTATAATCAAAATTTTAAAATTTTCCTTCCGGGTGGCAATGTTTATGTGAGGAGCTACCACTACCTCATTACACAACTATATGAAATGTTGTATTAAATCTATTTCTCGGCGATAATATATTTTCATTTTTGTGGTTGTTAAATACGTTAATAAAATTAAATACTTCTTTTCAATTCTGGCTTCAAGGTTCACATTTCGTACAAAAGGAACCACCTATCAAGTAAAAGAGGAATATAAGGAGGGAAGCTGACCATAGGGCTATCAGGATTGTTGAATTACAGCTTTGAGAAGAAATTGAGTTGAAAGGAGAGGAGTTGAAGCTTGTAGTGACATCGTCATTGGAGCACGAGGTGCCATCGACTGCAGAGGAACACAAAGAAAGGAGTGGAAATTAGGATACTGAAAGTGGAAACTTTGGAAGAAGGGGCCCATATTTACCCATGAAAGGATGACAATGGAAATTGGAGAGAGAACTAAAGGAATTGGAGGTAAGGTACAACCGGTGGATGAACTAGTAGCACCTGCAGAAAAGAATTAGAGGGGGAAAATATGGAGCAGTGGTAGAAGAATAAAACAACCCGAGTGGTCAGGTTGACCATTTAGACCCGGGACAATGTATGGGAATTTTGAGGAGACCCTCCAGCTTTCAAGGTTAGAGGAGAACAAACTCTCCATTTGGCGATGAGGCATATGGTCACGACTGGTCATAATAAGGGAGGATCCATAGGTTTCCTTACTCCTGAAGCTTTAGATAGGATCCAGCTATGATCGATGAACCTCCCGATAGATGATAACTACTACTGGACAAGGTGAAAAACGTATTCGAAAGAAGAATGAGGAAATCAATGTTGAGGAAATTTACAAACACTTTGTGAAGGTCAACGGTCACATAGCGTTTGATTCGAAGGAGGTTTGGCCCAAATGCTCTGTTTTCACGCATAATCCGTGATGGTTAACCAAACAATAGAAATTTGGCATTAAACGCTGTGTAGAGTGCAACCGTTTTGGACGAGACCAGGTAAGTTGTAAAAGAACTTCATGTGGATATTGTATGCTTTCAAGAGCCTTATAGTACAGTTAGTGATAGGACTCAGCAACTACCAACTACTGCACTAATTGTGACAATAGCTAATTACCGATAAGTTTAGCGCCCGCAAAGACCACATAGGTGCTGTTCAGGGGAGTACTTAAGAGAGACTCGATAGTTAAAATATGAAGAGAGACAATACAACGAAGCAGATCAACCAGGTTGTGTTGCGTTGTGTTGGATGAGAAACGTGACTTTGTGGTGCACGTGGAGAGCATAAGTGCAAGGGCATTGAGAGTGATGAATAAAATAATCAGTATTGTACAAGGGAGATTTAGACTGTGTATGCTCTTAATCCGTACATACCATCAGGTACTTCTGGTTTATATAGTGGTTTACGGGGCCAGCGCATGGGCGCAGCAGTTAAGGAAGGTAAAAATGAAAAGGAAATTAGTAGTTTTCATAGGAGCATCCTTCTGAGGCTCTTAGGTGCGTATAGGACTGTTGCGACAGATGCTCTGAGCATAGCCCTGGGTATCTGTCCAATTATTTTGGGAATAAAAGAAATAAAGAGCTCAAGTAGGTGCCCTGACCAGCTACCCACACTACACGGATAAGCACTACCAACTGCTTAGTGTGTGTAGAGAGGGGAGTATCCCCTTCTCACACTAAGATAGCCTTGTAGAGGTCTTAGCTATGCCAGACCCCGTCCGTCACTTTGTCCAGGGGCCACCCCGTTGAGGCGCCCAAACAGGATTATTAGAGATCTCTCAGTACTGGAAGGTGGCAAAGACAGTCTAGTTCTCGTTTATATGAAACGTGCGTGGGCCCAGAGCTCACGCGGCTGCAGTACGTCGGGCCGGACGAACGCCTGAGCACCGTGACCCCCATTTTACCACAGGGACTCTAAGAGTCCAATGGGCCAACTTTCTCTCTGACTTGTCTAGGTATTCATACGGTATTTTACCACCAGACTCTAAAAGTCCAATTGGCCAACTTACTCTCTGACTTTTCTTGATCTTCAGAAAGGATTTTAACACCAGACACTAAAAATCTAATCAAATTCTGTCAAAATCTGTAGTCAAAATCTGTTCCTTTGCATTGATTGTTTGGACTATATTAGTGAAATTTTTCAGAACATTATAATTTGAATGCAAAGTGACTTAAAAATATGATGTCTATCAGGCAGATCACAGCAGTTAAATTGAATGATGAATAAAGTAATTATGAACACACAATGTAAAAGCAAAGATTGAACTAGACTTTCATTATATGTGTTCCACCATTTTTATTAAAACCATAATAAAAAGATTAAGTTTAACTTTAATTTAAAAACAGGTCCTATTGATTAATTTAATTAAATTTGAATTAATTTAAATTCATCGTTCTTTTGGAACAGGTTGAATATCGAAGATCCTTAAAGGACAATACCTTATTATTGTGTTGGTATGGATATATGTTGAGAAACAATGCATTCAGTGACTGAACTATTTCTGTTGTATTTTCCAGATCAAGGACTATTATCTACTTCTTATCTTATTCAACACTATCTATTGTACATCCCGTTCACACTGATAGGTAGTAGTCTTAACTTTAGTGAATGTAATAGAGCTATTTATCACAGTTTTTTTACTTTTATTTAATCAAAATTTTTACCTTTCAGTTAGACAACAAGTACAATTTATAATTTTAGTTTATAAGTAGTGTTTTTTAAGTGTGAACTATTTACTATTACGGACATAATTAAATAAAGTTATTTGGTATGCCATCTTGTTCATGTTACTAGTGTGTTTCAAATATCCGAGGTAATGCACCATTTTGTTGACTGACTGGAGACCGGAAGTACCTGTTGAGAAATGATCTAACGTAACTTCCATCTCGTATGACATACAATGAGTGATTATAGTCACATGCTAACATTTGTTTAGTTTAGTTGAATATGTACCAGGTAGTCAATTGAACAGGGGTATCGTAATCTTCAAGATGGATTCAAAGTTTTACAATAAAATAACACATGTTTAATGAGAAACAATGATAGTTGGATATACCAACTAAAACTGTAGTATATTAGAGGTGTAAATATTTAGGTGATCAAAGTGATTGTTTAATCACTTCAAAAAAATTTTGAACAGGAAATATAAAATATATTCCCTTAGATCAACGTTTTCATGATTACAGTGTTTAACACTACAATATATTAAGAAAGATTTAAATAAAGTCAACATTCAAAATAAAAAGCACGAAATCAAATTAATTTGCAATAGGAATTTATATTAAAATAAAATCATATTAAAAAATACATAGTGATTAAATTGCTTAAGCTGTGTTCTTCAGTTGCAGCTAAGAAAATCTTGTTGAATATTCAAGAAACACAGTGTTTAATTTTATAAACAATTTTAAAAACCAAAATAAGTTAATGGGAACAAAATTAGAAAAATGTTATGCCTCGTGTTCCATATTAACAAATGTCCACCATCTTATATTTCAGTAATTTTGATTGAAATTAGTGCTGTGCAAATATATGAGGGTGTGAAGTGTCATCACATATGTTAATAAATAAGCTGAATCCATTTAAAAGTTCAGAGATTTATAAAATCCACAATGCAATATTTTAGGGTAAAACGAATAAAAACTCTTACTTTCACGGAAAAATACCATAGCAATTTTATTGAAAATGTCATAAGTAATATTTTATAAGAAAAAATAATGAAGTTTTAGGTTAAATAAATATTTTCTCTCAATTCGATGGAAAAATAACGGCACGGTGCCCCGGACAGACTTAATCGCTCTTTTAACTAAAAATGGAAACATTTACTAAAAATCCGCAAACCAGTGAAACGAATTAATATACATTGTTGCAGAATCATAATAGTAAAAAACCCTCACATTCTATCAAAGAGCATAACAATCATCTCCTCATTTCCTAGACCTATGTTTAAAAATATATATTTTCCTATCTCTTTGGAAATTATTTATTTATAAAATTATATCTCTATTAAAAGTGTTTATTCTTAATAGTCTTACAACTTTTCAATGATAGATAATTTCGTACTTCAAAGAATTGCTTGATATTATCAACATTGTTGATATCCGCCTATGTTAGCAAACCTTTAAGTCATTTCACCGGTAAAATTAGTTGCATCGTTTTGTTTGTGATATTAAAAAGTGTCTGGAGACAAATTTTAATCAAAATATTTATATCTGATTTAGAAAAATATCTCTTGTAAGCTACACCTAACTTTAGGGTTGGAAGTATAATTCCAAACACTCCTATGGATAATCTCTTAACTACAATAGATATGAGGTTTCAATCCTCTGAAAAATGGTCTCGGCTCTAGGCCAAGAGACAACCAAGACAGACAAAATCGAGGAATAACCTTTTTGTTTCGAAAGCATATAAAACGTAAAGATTATCGTAATCTTGAGGTCAAAAAGTACCATTACAAAGTTTTCTCTTTAGTTATATGAGAATAATTTTAATATCATACTCGCAGATTCCAAAATATTCGAGACTTTGAGGTGTAAAAAAAACTCTCTCTACCCTCATGAGCTATTCAATCGGTAGTAGACCACCTAGGTGATAATCCACCTATCAAGGTATTCGTGGTGAGAGCTTAGGTTGGTACTTATGTAGTTCTAGTGTAACCAGGATGAGATTAAAGGAATTACCATGGTGACTTACCTGTTAGAGAATCATCGCGGTACTTCCCGGTCCTTGTTCTGAAAGAAGAAAACTAGATCCTGTGATTGATACTAAAAGTGCATACCTAAAAATTGGGTTAGAATACCCAAAGGTACGCAGCAATGTAATATGTTGTGTTAGTATGAGAAAAAAAATTTAGCACTTTATTAGTGTTCACAAAATTTTAATTTGACTATAAAAAACACACAAAAACAAATATGTCTTACCTATTTGACCCAAGATAATTCATAGTTCTAATGATACAGTTTTAGGGTCTGAAAATTAAGTTAGATTTTATTATGAGTTTCAGTACCTTAGACATAACTATTCAATTATAACAATAACCCAAATATTGATCTTAATTTTACCAATTGATTGGTAAGATACCCTACCAATACCAATAAACGATGATTTATAGAGTTAGACGAGTTAAGGAGTGCCGGTCTTCTTGCTAACTTATTTAGATACAAAAAAAATTGTAATAAACCAAAAGATGTATGCGTAGCTGTAACCTTTGAGTCCGATGCTAGTGAATATAAAATTCTTACAGGTGTAAATCTACCTTTCAATTTCCTTTCTTGATGAACATTCTTGACCAATCAGCCTATTCACCATCTCAATATTACTGATGAATATCTCTCACTTCTGGCAGCTAGTGTAGACGAGATTTGTATTCACTTCGGACTTCAATGAACACGGTTATCGGATGAAGAAAAATGAAATAAATAAAATTTTAACTTTAAGTCGCACCAAATTAATTTTACTATTCAAAAAACCGCTACGTCTTGGTTGTTTATTTCTTCTAAAAAACTGTTGTCATGTCAACACAACAATTTAAAAAAATCAAAGGAAAATAAATGTAGCAGCGTATAGAGGAATGGAATAATGGTATTGAAACTTCAGTGGTGTTGTTCATGGAGATAAAAAACAATCAGTTGAAAAATATTAAAGATGTAAATACAGATATATGGTGAATATTAATTACAGAGGAGCGAAAATAATGTCTGCGCAACCCAGCATAGCTAGGGGTCAACTTGCTGACCTCCAAAATTGGTCAAATCTTGTTGCAAATACACTCGACTACTTTTACGTTAATTCGAACTTAGTTATTCTATTCTACTTGTGTTTCTTGCATAGCTGTTCTACCCCAATAATTTAAATTTATTTCTAAATGACGTATATAAATAAACAACTGCATATAAATAAAACTTGAAGGAACTTGAAGGACCTAGAAGAACCCTTCCTCCGGTTTATATTATTACGTCTTCTTTCTGGCTATAAAGTGTCCAGATTTTAAAAAAAAGAACGATTCGGCAAGTAGAAACACTTTATTTTGATTTTGTATTAAAAGGGCTAGTTTGATCTTTACAATTTTTTAGATTGTTTAAAAGAAGAAGAGAGCATATATTGTGAAAGTTTTGGAGACTTTCTACTGGCTGGTGACAGAACACACACATGAATTTTAAATAACGATTTATTTTAACATGAAAATATTCTGGCACTCACAACATAGTTTCATTTAAATTATTTACCATACGTATGAAAAATAAATATTTTATCTTAATAAAATAAAACACAACAATAATATGTATCTAGGAAACCACTATTATATATATTGAAATACATCATATTTCCTGGCAACAAATATTAATCATTGCTTAATTGTAAAGAACAAGAAAGTTTGATTAATGGATCAAAGATGTATAATAAATATAAACGCCAATATTACACTCGATACTGAAATATAATATTATTCACGACATTACGGAGCCTCACATACGAGGCTAAAAGGATAAAAAGATACTAAAGGATATCATCACCCAAGATACTTTTCCATCTAATCAAGGTATTCAATGATAAATCATGCATTTTATGTAGGAATCACACACATGGATATTTATTTATTATATTGATACTTCATAATAAAGTTCAGTAAGATTCAACAGGTTTTGGTTTTGTAAATATTAACAATGTTTTATTTAACTTTTTTTTATATTCCACACGGATTCCGTGACGTCTGAACAGCTACCAATTTCCGTACGGATCAAACCGCGTGGACGAATCCACCCCGTCAGAAAGTAGTTTTTCCGGTAAAAGATGTCACATGTAAAAAAAAACTTATATCATTCGGTAGAGTGTCTGTGTATTGAGCTAGGGATTTAGGGTTTGTGTCCTGACATGGCCGATAAATTTATCATCGATAAATGTAGATTTCCCCTTTCACAGTGATGAATTAATGGCCGGGGGCCTGGATGTTGTGTCTCTTTTAGATCTAAGTGGAAATGCTAATCTGCCCATGGAAATGTCGCTGAGTGGACTTTTTATGAGGTTTATTTCAAATTTGGATTATATCTTTGCAACTATGTGAGATATGAAATAACTTATCATTATAAAATTGTAGTATTTTTAACAACTATAAAAATCTTTTACTTAAAATAGGTATTTTTTTCAAACAAATGTTTTCTGAGCTATAAGCAAATATATTGTAATGATATTTTTTGGACCCTTCTAAAGTATTCAAAATGTAATGGATGAAGTGTAATTTTCTTTAAAGTACTTAAGTAAATAATCCTTTTAATACTTCATCCATAAAAATCACGCGCTTTTAAAAGTAATGTCAATGTAACCTTTTTCCTCTAAAAGATCAACTCCGTAGTATTGAAAAGATCTTATGAAGCTGGCTACCTATAACCAATAGGAAGCCAGCCTTCACATCATAGTACCGCGAGGAGTCTTTCTATTAGTCAGCTATGAGTTATGACATTGATGACATGGAGTTTAAGAGGCAAGGGGTAGGTCATATATAAGCAAACTTGTGCGTATGAATCCATCAGTCTTTGAATACACAGAGTGCCGGTAACTAAAATCTACAGAGTGATAGTAAAATGACAGTTCCACTAACTTAAATCCGTAGAGTACACAGAAATTGTTAGCGAGAAAAATTACAGAAAAATAATCTGTAGTTTAACTAGAACTATATCATTATATATTAAATCTTCATTGCAGAAGATTAAATAATCTTAATAAATTGTGTGCAACATCAAAAGTTTATTTAATTAATATCGTTATAGATAGTTTCAATCACAGGGAATTATCACGACTAAAATCCGTACCGCTTTAATTAGTGCTCGATCAGGGGGCAAATATCACCTAATTAAACGGTAAAAATTTTAATTGGCGCTCGATCACGAGGCTATAAATACCAATATTAAACCGTATCATGTTAATTGGTGCTAATCTCGGGACAAACAATCCGTAGCACATTAAATTGACTACAAATCACGGGGTATTAATCTCCAATCAAGCCGTATTAATTGCGATATTGCTATAATATATAGCCCAGAAACTGTTGGTTTTTATAAAATTATATATTTTATTCAAAACTTTGAAATAGGAGATATATTGTTAATTCTCGTTGGTGGAGAGAGATATTCCTCTTTTCTCAATGCTTTAATAATACTTGGCATCACGTCTTACTACCCGTTCAGGTTATATGCTTAAGTACTAATTTTGCTAATGGGATAGGAGTAGAGAAGGTTGAATATCGAGGAAGTGACTGCGCGTTTGAGTGGATGAAGAGTGGAAACCATTTAAGAAAAACCACCCCCAATTCACTCGTTTGTGATTAAAATCTCGATTTCCCGTCCTCGGCAGTTTAGCTCAACACGAAACTAGTGCATGAGCTAACTACGCCACTGAGGTGGGTCTTAATGTTTTTAGTAAAAGTGTATGAATTATTTAATGGCCTGTGTAGTTTTATGGATCTACTTCTCTATTCAGTCTAAGATTTAATCAGTTTCAGCCTTCACCTAAAATCACATTTAGTCATTTCATTAAGAAAGTGGGAAAAGAAAATTACGAATCTTCTTATCTCAAAGTAAAGAGAAAAGCTCGCTGCTGGTTCTCAAATATATTAAACTTTTATTTTGTGAGCTCATTAAAAATTATAGTATTTGCTAAAGGAAAATATATTTAGAGCTCTTTTTCATCAAACCTAGTCTTATTACTGAGTAAATGTATTTTATAACTGGTTAAAAATTATATGGACTATTTTCACACATTTTATCTATTATTAAACTTAAAATATAGGGTAGTAAAAGAAAAAGAACCGTTTTGTAGTCTTACGACTTTATTTTCTCATGAACTATATTTTGAAAATAACGCATATAAGAATTAAATATTGTGTTAAAGCAGGACGTCTGCACGGCAATTTCTCGCTTAACGAGTCAAACTTACTTATTTACTGAAGAATGAGATTTACTTGCAAATAACTTTAAAATGACCTTCAAATTTAAAGGAAATTCTAATGTGATGACAAATGACAATAAGTAGGTATCAAAAAATAGAAACAATTTTGGGGTGATTATGGAACTATTAAAGCATTAATCATTAATTATTGAATCTAATGTAATAAATATGACATTTTATTCCATAAATTTTGCTATATACTACGTGTTTTTAAAACATTGCATTAAACTTTGGCAGGATACTCCTTGGGTGAAATTAGAATAATTCTCATAAGCAACCTAGGGTCCATCTTCAATATTAAGGGCGTATACACCCCTAAAGACAGAGCTAAAAACACTGTTGTGTGAAATATTATGAAAACTGCTTAGGGTATTACAACGAATCTTTGTATACTACTTATGAAACCTTGATCATTAATTAAATAAATGTGCTGTTACCGTTACCCACCCCCATCATGTAAAAAAGGGGGGTTGTAACACATTTTTTCTAAATAAAATATGTCAGAGTAGTATTACCAATTTTTACTTAATATTACAAAACAGGGAATCAAAATTAACAAAAAAGGTGTCTTGGGGGAAACTGTCTAGCTTTCCCCGTTTCTGAGATAATCACACAAGTTTGAGATCAGAGCCAAGTGCAAATGCCTGCCAGGTAGGCAGACAGAATCGCAGTTTTATTTCGCAATGCAGTCGTTTAACCATTTTTACCGGCACGTGTGACTATGTATCACGTACATTTGGTAAACAAGGCTGGTTTGTGTGCTATGATGGAGAAACTCTGATACTTTTCGTTCTTCATAAGCTCCGATGTGTTGATATTTATTAATTAGCGAGTAATGCCTACACAGTTTACACTTGGGTGGGATTTTATTCATTACACTCACTGGAATATTGAGAGCTACATTAAGAGATACAAATTGTAGTTATTGCATGTTCTAGTTCCTAGTTTCAAAAGCAGATTATAGCAAGTGTTCAAAATGATGGCCACTAACGTTATTGCAATAATGGGGCGATGTATCAATGACTGGCGTACTCTTTCGAAAACACGTAGAGTTTCTTGAACCTTATCACATGCAGCAACTATCCTGGCTAACAGGTCTTCCTCAGATTCAACAGCTGTCTCGTACACCAAAGTTTGACAAAGCCCCACAGAAAGAAGATCTAACGGATTTAGGTCAGGAGAGCGTGGTGGCCACCCAACAGGCCCACCTCTTCCTATCCATCGGGCAGGAAATGCATTGTTGAGGTAGTCACGCACAGCTCTTGTGAAATGAGGTGGGGCACCGTCATGTTGTAGCCACATGCGTTGTCTAACGGATAGCGGTACATTCTCGAGGAACTGTGGCAATGTAAATTTCAGAAATTGGTAGTAGATGTGGCCAGTCAAACGTCGTGGCATCAGTAAGGGCCAATGAGATGGTTACCCACAATGCCTGCCCTGATGTTGACAGAAAATCTATGCTGGTTGCCCATGATGATAGTTGCATGAGGGTTCACGTCATTCCAAATGTGACTATTTGTACTATTAAAATAGCTGTCTCTGGTGAATGTTGCCTCATCGGAAAACAATATTATAGTGGAGAAATCAGGAACCACTCCGCACTGCTGAGAAACCAGTCGGAGAATTCATGTCGAGGAGCTAATCTGCTGTCCCCAATGCCTGCACCTTGCGCATGTGGTACGGATGCAGCAGCTGATCATGCATGACATGCCATACTGTGGAATTGGACACATTCGTTTGATGCGCAATGGCACGTGTGCTTGTTGATGCGTTATCATCCACATAATTCAGTACCTCTTCTTCGACAATTGGAGTGCGAACATTCCTCGGGTGACCAGCTCCCCCTCGTAGCTGAAATGTACCTGTTTCACGAAGTCACTGAGTGACATCGGTGAAGGTCCGGTGATAAGGTTGACGTCGCGCAGGATATCTATCGTGGTACAACCGTGCAGCTACTCTTGCGCTTCCTCTAGCTTCACCGTACAGCATGACCATGTCTGTCTTTTCCCGTTTGTGTACTTTGCCATTTGACTAGTAATACGCGCAACATGCAGTGAAGTCGTGTGGACTGATGCAGTCTGCTCGTGGAGGGAGGGGAAGATAGTGATAATAAGAGTGGGGGAAAGGAGGGGGGTGAAGCAACACAGCTTTATTGGCTCCCTACCTGGCAGGAATTAACACTTATCTTTGAAATTAAACATGCATGATTATCTCAGAAACGGGAAAGCTAGACAGTTTCTCCAAGACACCTTTTTTGTTAATTTTGATTCCCTGTTTTGTAATATTAAGTAAAAATTGGTAATACTTACTCTGACATATTTTATTTTAGAAAAAATGTGTTACAACCCCCCCCCTTTTTACATGATGGGGGTGGGTAACGGTAACAGCACATTTAATTTAATTAATGATCAAGGTTTCAATAAGTAGTATACAAAGATTCGTTGTAATACCCTAAGCAGTTTTCATAATATTTCACACAACAGTCGTTTTTAGCTCTGTCTTTAGGGGTGTATACCGCCCTTAATATTGAAGATGGAACCTAGTTGCTTATGAGAATTATTATAATTTCACCCAAGGAGTATCCTGCCAAAGTTTGATCAATGTTTTAGAAACACGTTGTATTTAATTGCTTAGCCACAATTAACCACAAATAATCATGTACAAATACAGGTGCAAATATCTTCAAACTCACTATTAAAGTAGCTTATTATTTATAATTAATTATAAATATTGTTATTTGTTTGATATTTCAAGTAATGACAGTTTCACTTTGACATGTCTACTGTCCAGTTTGATACTTTACCAAGAGTAAAATCTTGCTAAAATTGAATGTCATCCATATTTGTGTTTTTTTTTCCAAAATCTGTATTCATTATTTTAACCTTTTTGAAATTAAATTGGCCATAAAATCTAACGGTTATATTTGAATAATCATTCTACACCATTTTTTTAAACAAACATTTGTGCCAATAAATTAGTAACATTTTTCTATGAACTCCTAAACACACCAAAAATATCCGTTAATACTCTAAATGTAAATATTATTGATGAACCAAATTTAGTTTAGTTTAATCAAAATAATTAGTCATATTGTATTAAAAAATGACCGATTGGTCGAGTTGCTTTAAATGTACCATATGTATATATTGTATATTTGGATCAATAGGCATGTGAACTAAATATCGGTTCTGGTTTTTATGGTTACAGTGAGGTCAAGGTTCTATTTCCAGATAGATGCAATGAGAGTGTGATTTCTAAATTGTTTTACAATTATCCTCCACGCAAACGTGGGTACATTTAATTTAAATTTCATCTTTATCTCCATATACTCAATAAGTGTTATTAAATGCGGATAACCCAAGTGGGCAATAAAACTTGGTTGGATAAATTTTGTAAGGGACCTATTATGTAGGCCAATATTGATGCACAAAGCCCAAATTTTGGTGTCAGTTACATTAAATATGTAAGAAAATGTTAAAGTTTTTGAGATTATTTGTTCAGTTAATAAGAGCCAAATTAAAAATAAATCATTTTATGATTATAATTTATAAGGAAAACTATGAATTTTTCTGTACTTGGTATTTTGTGGCCCGGTTTCACAGAAACTATGGCTAAAATAGACCGCAAGAAATGGATTCAAACAAATAACTTTTTTTTTTGTGTTAGAACACATGATTCGTAGATCTTTCTGGCCTAAACACATTCGCATATTTAATTTAGAGTCCTTTAAATGATATAGTTTGCAAACATTTCTTTGAAAATATTACAAAATATTCGTTCTTATAAACAATACTAGTTTTTAATTTAGTAATAATTAAATTAATTAATATTTTAAAATAATACTTAATTAAAACTGATTTTGCACTGAAAATTTGTGGAGTCCAAATGCTTTGGATACAATTAGCTCTCTATATTTATGACAAACATACAAAATCTTAATATAACAATCACTTAAAGTATTTCAATGAGTGGATTGAATTTCGTTTAGGTATTTTTATAATATAATATTTTAGTAAAGTAATTTGGGGCCCGATCTAACTATTATTTGTGGCCCAGTAAATATGTCTCCCAAGAATTATTTACTATACTATTAATAGCTACTAAACACATATACCCTTTCCCCCTAAGAAACAATTATAGGCCAACAACTTTATGTATCATGTAAATCACTCACCAAATATCTATTTTAAACAAAATAGTTAAAAATATTTTTAAATTGAATTTTCAAAAATCAGTTGTCAGTAAACTACCCTAATTTGAGGGCTTAAATCAAAATTTAAAAAATTCCTTAAGGTATAGCCATAATACAATATCGTCTATAATTATTAAAGTTTGAAAGAAATCCATCAAACCCTTTTCTTTTGAGCCCAAGGGACATACAGACAGACAAGGGGTCAAAGAGAAATACAAAACCCAACTATTTGTTTTGGAGGGCACATATAAGGCAAAGATTAAACATAATATCGTGGTTTAAAATGTTCACGATTCCAAACTAAAAATTGTTTTATTCGGTGACAATTACATATATCTATATATGTTAAGCCTTAGATATTGTTATTTAAAAATTGAGATGATGTAATTTCAAATTAAAAATTTATACATATGAATAATTGGATCAATCCCTATACAACAGAATATTCTAGACAAATTATTTACACTCTTAGAATAACAATTATCTTATAACAAACTTTCATTAAATTTAAAATATGTATTGACTCAATAAGTGGACATTTAAAAAAGTAAAATGGTCAAACGTTCATTCATCACATATTAAACTTCTATTGTAAACATAGTTTAATACAAGAAAGAAAAAAAAAATATTTAAAACAACAAATTAAAATAAAGTTAACATCTCCAGTCAAAAGTTTTGATTAAATTATATAAATTGAATGTTAGCTAAATTTAATGAAAAGGTTTAGCTATATCTTAGTCTTATCTGTCTTGGTATTCCTGATCAGATGTAGAAATATGGAAGCTTATTCCAACATGTTTCGGTACTTTATTAACGTACCATATTCATGGAAAACTAAAAAATCAAAATTAAAGAAGTGTTAGGTTTACTTTCTAAAATCTTTAGAATTAATTTGTATGTGTTTTGATTAGATGAATTTAATTAAATTATTAGTTGATTATTTTATATGTATTGAACTAAATTTAGGAGCAATATGTGTTAGGTTTACTTTCTAAAAACTTTCAAATTAATATGTAGGTTTTTTGATTAGATTTTATTTCTTAAATAACAATAAGGTTAAATTGAGTAAAATATAAAATGTAAAATATGAAAATGAAAAGATTACGGTTTAAAAATATATACATACAAACAATGACGAGGTAAAATATTAATAAAATTGTAAGTTTAATAAAACTAAACATTGGAAATGTAAATAGTAAACTGAAATTAGAAGATAACATACGAAATATTAAATACATAATCACTTAAATTAACAAGCCTATAATTATCATAATGATGATGATGATGGTGATTAAAATACATATTGGCGGAAGGTTTGTGAAATTTTGAATTATTATAGTGTATGAAAGTTTTTGTGTAATTATCAACAATAAGTGGTAAGCTACAAATATGATAAAAGAAAATAATTGATAAATGAGATACCGTTGCTATTATAGCATAGAGTATAATTTATATGATGAGTAAATATAGATAGATATATTATTTTTGATTTTATCAAAAAATGTTAAGTTAAATTAAAATTATACATAGGAATACACGGTATTAAAAATTCCTGATTATGGTTCGAATAGGTTTTAATTGTGATGGAGGGAGAGCTTGAATTATTAGAATGAAGATTACTTTTTAGTTTGGCGTGTTATCTAATTGTGTTAGTAAGGGATTGATTTTAAAGATTAGTTTGTTCATTTAAAATTGTGTTGCTGTTCAGAATGGCTGTTTGGATGTATAGGTTTTCCGTGATGTTCATCATATAATCTCAACTCAAAAAATTAATATACCAAAAATGCTATCTACAAATTGATGTATGAATGTAAGGCTATATTCATTGGTCAGACCGTAAGAAGCTTTCAATTTGATATGCTGAGTATATTAGTGATTTTAAATACAATAGATGCAAATCCAAATTCGCCGAACATCTAAAACTTTCCGGGCATCAACTAACACGAATTAATAACTGCGTGAAACTTTTACAATCCTCTTCAAAAGGTCTCAAAGTGGACATTGCGGAAAACCTACACATATAATCAAGCCATTCTGAACAGCAGCAACATTTTAGTAGAACAAAAAGAACAAATTTGAATCACAGAAGATTACCCGACTACCTGCTTGCTCACGCAAACTCTTCTACTGCATTAGCTTCGTACATTCTCAATATTTATTATTTTATTCATGAAATTTTAAAAATGTATAAAATACACGTTGTAATAATAGTACGGGCCATCTGCTACGTAAGTATGGTAAACACTTTATGGGCCACCAAATGTGTACGTGCGGGCCTCGGGCGGCCCACCGGTTGCTGACCAGTAGTCCAGAGGAAGATGTTAGTAATGTCAGGTCTTTTACACTTGAAATAACATTAATGGATTACTTATTGTTTGTGGAGTGCTGTGTGTGCTGCTTTAATCTTTGTTAGTTGAGTGATTCCTACCACGACTTGTGTATAATATAAGCTATTATAAGAATGGTGACATTTAGGAGACAATTTATGCTAAAACACTCTCAATACACCCGCCGGCGATTCTAGCTAAACGATCTTAACGTCTATTCTGTGTGACCACCGATATGTGCTACGATAATAATACACTCTATATTTATGGTTTTGATTAATAAGAGATAAATAGACGATTACAATGCAGAAAACAAGACATAGAATTAAAAAATGATGGTTTAATATTAAAATTGGACTATATCATTACAAATTAAGGTCTATTAAAAATTATTATATTTGTTTAATTTAGAGTTACGTACTTTCTAGACGATAGCTATAAAATCTTATTATAACAACATTATATGTGTATTATTTAGAGTTAAATAAACCTAACATTTGACTTACAAAACTCCAACAATAAAATTATTATTATAATCTACTCAATAATGCACGTTCGTTTCCCCGGAAATGCCTGAAATAAACCATAACCTCATTGGTGTATTTCGTTTTATAACTTGTACTCCGATTTTTATGATTAAAAACGTAATATTTTCAATATGAAACTGATCGAAATATTAATTTTCCTCCTCCTGGGATTGATAAGTTCCAGGTTATTCAAGAAACTTTTTAGATCTGTCGGGAACTACATGAATAGCACAAATATGTTGAGGTTGGGAACCTACAAGATGAGACAGTTACTTACTATTATGTAGCTATATACGATTTGTTTCAATACATTTGAGTAAACCTGTATATTAATATCAACAAACAAGCTGAAAATCATTGTATTTACGTCACTGTCCGTATTGAAGGCATCAGAGTTCAATTAATTTAAATTAGATGAAAAATCATAACTGACAGGAATCAAAGCTGGGACCTTCAGTTTAGTGAGTTAATGCTATATCATTTAGTTAACCGGGATTCTTCTCGTGTTCAGAGTAATTTTTCACTCATAATTTAAGACTGATTCTGTGAGTTTCAGTTTATGATGTGCGTGGTTATTCATTAGAATCTCACGTTAAAATTAAAATTTATATTACATACTTGGCTGCATAACAGTCCCCCCAAGTGTCAGATGACTCAAGTATGATCAATCTCATAGTATTGTCACTCATATTTATTTGAAGATGCCACACGTCCATCTTAGAATGAGAACGAGCCGAAACATGGGATGAGTCCTAGATAACTCAGTAGTAGAACTACGGTGCCCTGAGACAATGGTCTCAGGCTCAATTCCCATGTTCAGGTGTCTTTTTCAAAAAATTTAAATTATATATAATGTAATAAAATGGTTGGTAGAGCTTATTGAAAATCACTATTACTAAAATTTCAAAACTTACCGTAAATATTTTATGTCAGTACTATTTATATCGAAATATTTATATTTGTTTCAGCACAATATAAGGACCGGCCTGCTGCTTGCACACCATGAGCAGACACTCTACCATTGGGAGTTAAAGCGCCGGGGATTCAGCTACCTCAGAAGGTGATTCTACTCCGGCCAGGGGATCCACTAAACTGTGAGCCTTATGTGCATGATTTTTAATAATTTTATTAATATATGTATTATTAATTCTATTTATTGATGTACCTCCTGTTAGATTTTCGTCCCTACATAACTTATGCAATTAACACAGTTATTACCAAAGTATTTTTTTGTTCTCTCACTCAACTCAACATGTTTTACTATTAATCTCCATATTGTTATTAAAACATGAAAAAAAATGTTTTCTCCTCTAATATATGACATTAACAACATATATATATGGGATATATTTAAAAAAAGTTAATTTATGCTAAAAAAAATAATGATTACAAATAACCTCACTTCTTCCATTCATATATTTAACCTATCATTCGGCTCTGAAATAGGATAGCTCACTCATTAGCACGCAGACTCTATGATCTCGGGACTACTGCGGGGGTTTTGGATAGTTACAACCTTAATCTTAACGTACCTGACCACTTTGACCATCAGGTCCACAATCACATGCTCCACACATAGTCATGGATCTCAACAATAACAAAATTACAGACAAAAAAAAGAAACAACATACAAACAAAATATTTTTAACAATGCAAGTATGTTACCTTGGCTGTACTATGTATGAGGGTAAACATTTAATAAAGAAATAAAAAATTATGTTTCACTTGCTTGTCTTATATTTTTCAATATAATTCCCTACTAATCATCCTGTGAAGCTCCACTTACACTCTAGGATTTAAATAATCCTAGATTTGAAATGGGATTAAAATCCGACCATTAACTAACTTAATAAAATAAATTATGTTCTAATTTAGATAAAAAAATGAAAGGTATAAACAAATGTTATGATTTACACAATTAAAGTTTCAGAGGAAAAAAAAACATAGTCTTTATATTATTAAGAATTAATAGCCGGAGCTATTATTTATGCTTGTTAGTAGAGAAATACTCCACTAGATACTAGACCAGGTGTCATTTATATTATATTTCCATGAATGACAAAAATTCCAGAAAATTAGGATGTTGAAAAATTTCAGTATTATAATTATTTTTTTGAAGCATAATATCCTTAATTATTGGCAAATTGATCGAGCTAAATCGATGATTGTGGGTTGCATTTAAATGTCTGTTGTCTCACCGATGGTTGTAGTTTCTTGTAGATGTAATTTGGATTAAATTTGATTTTACTCACAAAAATGAATAAAAAAAATTTTCTTGAAAAATGCCTGCAACAATTATGGCGATATTTGGCTTGGAGTAATCTATATGAAGTAGTATCGGGCAACTACTACCTTCATTATTATAGATTCCTCGCACCTCCGTTATTATTAAAACCCATTTCTTGATGTATAGCACAAACCTCACTCATAATATATTCAATTTCTAACTCCGCGGATGAGAATTACACCATTTTCACTCAAGATGATTGAATTCGAAGCCTCCTATCTCTGTTTAAATTGTCCGGATCACTTCCGTCTCTTGTAATTTTAAAAACCTTCGAATCTTCTCTTTTTTTTTCCCCCAAGAATACATATTCCCAAAACAAAGAAGAATCCACTTCAAAGAAATGTTTGTTTAAAACAAATATATTAATAATAATTTTTAATAAAAATGATAATATCAGGAAGCAAGCAGAAAAAGTATATTAAATTTAAAAATAATACCAAATCAGCTTTTTTTTGACATATAGAATAATAATGCTTGAATCGCGCGCTTTGGAAATTAAGAACAAGGAAACAATCATATCAACATGTCCTGCTCATTCTGGTAGCATAACTTGGAACTTGATGACAATTAGTTCTAATTGTAACCACTGAAGACTACGACACAGCGGTGGTCATTGCCTAATTATAAAATGTTTGCAATTTTATATTTAGTAAAATGAATATTATTGTTTTTTTATTCACAGGTAAGACCAAAATACATGTATATTTTAAAATTCTAATCATCTTCTTGAGTTTGCCATGTTTAAGAAAGTTTAAAGTCCTTTTAGTTGTGAAGTGAGAATAAAAAAAATATAAGGTTGGCACAACTTTGAGTACATCAACAAATAAAAATTAAATAGGTTACGTTTTGTTAGACGAATGGATTGTAAATATAAATTATAATTAAAAGGGTAGGACGATGTCTTTGTTACAATATTAATTTGAAAATAGAATTAAATTACCATGCCGTACATCAATATTGGTCTTTTGATTTTACTCATAGGCTGCATTACAGATAATTTCTAAAATTATAATAACAATAATGAAATTTGTTTATAAAACACTGATCTTGTACTCATGAAGTTCATGAAAATACTAATAACAACTTGTTGCAACGATATATCGTCTACAACGATGTAAAATTAATGATGATGCGTCGCGGTGGACATTTGGGTGGAAAATACATAGTGTTATATTTTAATGAATCAATGTTACCTCGCTTTGGTAGCCGCATGGTCTAACGTGCTATCCTCGTGTTGGACTAGTTTGTTAAAGACAGGGAGATCTGGGCTCGATTCCAATCGGCTGTACTGAGGAAGGATTTTATTAAATGGCTTTCCACACTCCCTTCCCGCAAATACGAGTGCAATTCCTATAAATTTAAACTTTTCTAGTTCCTAACACACTATTTTAATTAGTACAATGACGTACAATCCGAACGGGTAGTAAATGAGGTGCTAAAAAGAAATCAATATTAACCCACATCGCAGGTCACATGATCTAACGTGTTACTGTCGTGTAAGACTGTAGGTGATCTGGGTTTGAGTTCCGATGGAATAAGGTAAGTTTTATTCCCCTTAAATTGTTTTCCACTCTCACTTCACGAAAATGTAAGTAA